>PVJO010016331.1:7282-42504 GCA_004026905.1 Hystrix cristata
TTTTTTTTTTTTTTTTTTTTTTTTTGGATTTTACAATACATAGAAAGTAGACCATAACTTTGACACTTAGTGGAGAAATACCCTCTGCTGTATACCATTTTTAATCCATTTTTCTTTATCTCAACCATAATTTAGCTATTGTGATTCTGCCATAAAGAAGGATATATCTGAGACAATTGTAGAAAAATGAATGGATTTTGAGATAGTACTACTAGTGAAATAAATCAAACACAAATGGTCTCTATGATATGATAGACTCAAAATATAAGTAATTTAAGTAGCAAAATTAAAGAGACATAGTAGGAAACAGGGGGGTAGTCTGAGCAAATAGGAAGGGGTCAGGGAGACGAGGGTCAAGGAGGACATGGAGCCGGGAAGTGAAGCAAAATGATCAAGATTCATCCCCAAGATGAATGTAACGATTATGTATTGCTAAAATATACTGATATACTAATAAGTAGATTAGATATCCTTCACTAAACATGCTATAAAGTCACTCAAGTTTTGTATTTTTCTTACCACACTAGAAAAAACATAAGCCAACTATTCCACTATTTTATTACAAGGATTGATGTCTCCAGTTTCTAAAAGCATGGCTTTATACCTCTCTCCCTGAGACCTCACCATGTTGCTTTTAATCTTTCCATCTCCACCAACATTCTTTTCGTGGTATGTATTCTCTAAGTGACAGGAACTTTCTCTGAAGTTCTCAGTTTTTTCTGAGTCCTCACCAGTTTCCTTTGCTCCCCATTGTTCCTACCAACGCTCCCTTCCCAACAGTCTGCTACCATCTTCCCCAGAACTCTTGTAGCCTCCACCCACCACCCAGTTCCAAAGCGGCTGTCATATTCGTAAGCATTTGTTGTGGTTGCGTTCTATTTCAAAATCTGTGTTAGTCTACTTTACTTGACAAAAGAAAGTAGCACAAACTAGTTGGCTTAACAGAGACTTACTTTTTCACAGTTCTAGAATATAGAAAATCAAAATCCAGATGCCAGCACGGCTGATATTGGCTGCCTCTCCCCTTGTCTTACGGAGGCACCATCTTTCTGTGTCTCACGTTGCCTTTTCTCCACGTCCACATTCAAGAGCAGAGGGTTCTGAGTGTCGTTTCTTTGTTATGAGGACACTGGTCATATTAGATTAGAGCTCACTCTTATTACTTCATTTATCCTTAACTTGTTTCCTTAAAGACACTGTCTCCCAAAATAACCCATTCAGGGTAAGCATATGAATTTTGAATCAAAACTTCAGTTCCAGGATAATTCAGAAAGAGCCCAGAAAGAGATGCATTTTTTTAATAGTACAAAATCATATTACAGAAGAAAATAAGCCTACATTCAGATCTAGCTGTAAAGTCCAGAAATATCACTTATCTAGCTCTGAAACATTGTACAAAACACAGATTCTTAGCCTAAGGATGAAGCTTAGGGACATAGTACTTCTCTATCGTGCTCTAGGCAGCCCCTGTCTCAATCCCCAACACTTCTGCCCCCTAAAGTTTCTTGTTTTCTGTAAGCTACTGTAAGCCCATTTACTTATTCCCTTTTTATTTTCTCTTATCTGTAATTCGCAGAAGGAAAATGAGTTAACACATGTAAGGTATTAACAAGAATATTTGTTATACAGTTTTCACTCTCGAAAAAAAGTAATTGATAAAGTTGATGTTACTGTTATATTATCACTGGAAATGCAATCAATTTTTTTTCTCTAGCTTATTTTGAAAACTGATTCTTGCAAAAAATGAGTATCACCAAAGAACTATTTTAAAAATACTGTATTTGCTAAGGTTTGTTATGCTACCAGATAACCAAAGACTCCAGATTAAACAACAAAAATTTATCTTCTCATGATTCTGAAAGCTAGAATCCCAGACCAAGGTGATTGCAGGCTTACAGATGGCCATTTTGTTGCTGTGCTCCTTCGTGAACTTTTCTCTTTTCCCGTGATTCCTGATGTTTCTTCCTGTGCCCAAAGTTCTTGTAAAACATCGATCACCCACCCGTAAGCCCTCACGTATTCTGGATCATCACTTCAAAGGCCCTCTCTCCAAACACAGTAGCATTCTTGTGTACTGCAGGTTAGAGTTCTAATTTGGAATTTGGGGGGACAGAATTTAGCCATACCAAACACTATTATGTTTTGTTCATTGAGTGCAAAAAATATTAAAATATTAAGAAAACCATACTACCTCTTAGCTTAAAATATACTTGATTTTTAAAGTTCATAAGTCAAAACCCTTGAAAAACATGTTGTCAGAAGCCTTAAATTAACTTAAGGGTTTCTGAGGAAGAGCTGACAAATGTGTAAGTTCTCCATTTGAAAGCGATGGATCATTTCAGAAATGATTTCAGAAATGGTGAAGAGAAGAAATAACTTCAGTTTGATTACCCACTTATATGATTGTCTTAGATTGTATTCACATATTTAACAGTTGACTTATGTGAGTCTTGAGTTAATAGAAGCTAGCAAGAACCAGCCTATCACAAGCAAGATTTAATGTGTTTAATTTTAATAAAATAGAGCCTACCATTTAAGCTAGAGTTGATGTTCAATATAGTCTTGTGTTATAACATTCGCTGGTATAAATTTTATCATTGCTTCATTCGTACAGACCATATTTATCAATTGTCCTTTACCATGAACTACATGAGAAATTTGGAATTCATTAATAAAAGATGTCACCTTATTTTTTAAACATTTGGCATTGTAACTCGTGAAGTATATAACAACGTTATTGGTTTGTATTTTTAGTGCCAATTAAAACTTCCATCTTCCCAACTTCTTACATTTAGATCACTCTTAGACTACGTGTCTTGAATCCACTGAAGGCTGTAGCATCATATCTGATCAGCATAACCATGGTGAGGGCCTCCAAGATCCCAGTCACCTTCATTTATAGACCACAAGACCTTGCAATTTATAGATCCCTCTGCCTTCTCTCGCTTCTATCAAGTTCTGCCATATCTTTTTAAATTTATGGTCGGCTATCACCAAAATCTCATATATATTTAATTTTACATCACATATTCCATTTACTTTTACATTCTTGCTCTGGTGAGAACCAAATATCACTTTTGATGACACTAATTCTCCTATAGGATTTCTCAAGTTGTTGCTCCAAAAAGTGACCTTCAGAAATTTTTTTCTTCTTTCTGCACAGAAATGACACTGCAAACTGGCACAATGAGAATATATTATTCACTAAATTATTGTTTCCCTCTTCTATCTAGTCTTGCACATTTCTTCTCATGTGTCCACGATTTCATCTCATGGATCAACATACCTTCTCTATAGATTTCTTAATACACTATAGTATAGTGTAAAAAGGTCTTTCTAACAGCTTTGCCAATACCAAATTCCTTGTCAATTCCAAATTGCATAAAATATTTTACTCCAGTCTTTCTTAGTCATTTACTTACAGGTACATAATGAGAAAGTTTATTATAATCACAACAAACATTGCAGAATTGCAACTTTATGTATCCAACTCACTCGTCACCAACATCAATAATTCCAAATCCCCTTCTCTACTGTTAGTCTCCTGAAAAATTCTTAGACTTAGCTGTGGCTGTAAATCTGTTACCTTCCCAATCATCTGAATATATCTTATCGCTAATATATCTGCAGCCACGTAGTTCAGATTTCATGGACAGTCATTATAAGCACTCCTTTGCTTGCATACTTCTTAGGTCATTTCTTTTGTCCTGTAGTGTTAATAAAGCATAATTATGGCTTAGTGTAATTTGTCACTATTCCATGTTGGTTTTAGAGGCTATAGACTGAAAATCTATTGCATTATTATAGCCAAGTTACATCATATCTGTTGTAAAGCACACCTTAAATGAATTTTTACTTAATTTAGATTTTTCCCTCCAAACATGTGAACAATTGGTAAATATTATTCATCTCTGATCTGTTTTGTCTTATCTGTATGCTGTGCAATCTATGTTTTGCAAAATACTGAGATTCCAGAAAATCACTTAGTCAATGAAATCACAGTTTCTACTACTAGTTTTTGTGACTTTAACAAAATTATTTAATCTTCGTCCATTAAATGAGTAAATGGTAGTTGATGTAAGAGTTCAAATGTTAAGTTTTACTCTTAATTATACAGGTAATGTAACAATTGTGTTATCTTCATCACTTTAGAGGGATTGAAAAAATTTATCAAAATAAAAGAAAATGGTTTGTGTTTTAATTAGCAATTGATACCTATTGCAACAGACTAGATAACTTGAATAGAAATATAGTATTCATTGATCTGGAGACTAGAAATCCAAGACAAACATGCGAACCCCTTTTAACCATAATTATCTCTTTTATAGACCTCTCTGCAAATATGGTAACATTCTAATAATCCCTTGGTGGTTAGGGTAAGGGGATCAATATAAGATATTAGTAGGGGTGCCAAAATTCACCATTCATATCCTCAGAATAAAAAGACTTCTTATGAAATTTAAAGAAAAGTACATGATTATTACATTGTGATAGATTTTTCATAGTGAGGAATGTTCATTATAAAAGAGAACTATATTCATGGATCCCTGGAGGAATTCTTATCATCTGCCCAATCGAATACAAAAAAATCAATTTACCTATTCTATGTCTGTCTACCCTGAAAATACAAAGATTATTTTTCTATGCTTTCAAAAATATAGCCCTTCTCATTTCCTGGATCAAAACATTTTGAATCTACATCTGGTCTGAAGGTTCCCTGCTTGTCTGTTCACCAGTCCTTATGAGATTAAGCCTGTGTCACTACCTTTTTCCAATTATCAACATTTCTTTTTTTTAATTCTTCAAATGTTTCCTAGTATGTGTATAATGATCATTACTTCCTGATTTGCAGTAATGCCATGAAAGCGATGGTTGTATCCTTATGTTCAGACAACGTACAACAAAATATAATTAATAAATTATAATATACAGTGGTACATATAAACATTATCTCCTATTAGAAAGTGGTAATTTTTAGTCTCCAAAAATGTAAGGACATTTTTCATGCCGATTATGTGGCAAGGATGTTTCAGAGATCACTGAGAGGAGATGGGACTCACAAATGTAACGCAAGGTAAAATAACCTGACATATCAAAAACATACTTTTTCGGCTCTTTCTTGATAAAAAATATATATATATATATATATATATATATTTTTTTTTTTTTTTTTTTTTTGAAGCAATATGTCAGACATTCCCATACTTCTGACCTCCAATTTTCCCTTCCTTTAAACACGGAAAAATCCACTTATGTTGGTATCACTTCCACTTCACAGGAAAAATGGACGATTTAGGGCTTTGTCACACTGTTCTCATCCTTGTCTGGCCTCCAGGGCTCATCTTCTGTCTGCTGTATCTCTCCCTCCCCAGTGCAGCTTCCTTCTATCAACCCACATGTAGAGCTTTCCTATGCTTGCAAATAAAATTTCTTTTTAAACTATCCTATTCACAATGTCATATCTTATTTCTCTCTTTTAATACAGCTTTCTTTGCCTGAAAACGGTCAATATCTCTCATTCCACTCCATCCTCCAGTACATTAAGTCTGGTCCCCATCGATGACTACAGAGAAGCACCTTTTGCTACAATTACTAATGAATTCCTCATCTACAAATTAAAGCCCCGAGTTTTGTAATCATCTTCTGAACCCTCCTGCAGTATTTGGCACTGTCAAACTCATTTTCAAAATTTTATTTTATTAGTACCTGCTCACAATATATAATGTTGACATTCACCTTAAGGATTGGGTAAATGTACCCAAGACATTTTCATTCTTTTGAATTCCCTTCCTTTCCCCTCTCTCTTCTATCCCCCATTTCTAGGTATGTAATAATTACATTCATTGTGGCTGATTGGTAGATCTACACAATACACCCCGATTCTTTTTTAGTCCCCACCCTCCATCTCATGCCCCTTTCCCATTTGAAAAAGATCTATGTTCCTGTTTGCCCCATCTGTCTTTCATTTAGCTGCATATTTCATTTAGCCTTTGGATTTCTCACATGGGACAAACCAAACTATATTTAAGTTTATATCTGTCATTTATTTCATGTATTTTCCATTTGCATCTACTTTATCACAAATATCTCAATTTTCCCTCTTTATAGCCAAGTAATGCTCCATTATGTAACATTTTCTTTATCCATTCATCCGCTGATGGACATATAGGCTACTTCCAAGATTTAAGGATTATGAATTGGGCTGCTATGCATATTAGTAAGCATGTGTCTGTAATAGGATGTCATTAATTCTTTTGGAAAGATGCCTAGAAGTGGAATAGCTGGATCAAATGGAATTTATATTTGTGTTGTTTTTGAGGAATCTCCATACTGTTTTCCATAATAGCTGCAGTTGTTGATGTTCCCACCAGCCATGCAGGAGGGTTCCATTTTCCCTACAGCCTCACCAGCATTCATTATTATTTGATTTTTTGATCATTGCCATTCTTTCTGGCATCATATAAAATCTCGATGTTGTTTTAATTTGCATTTTTCTAATGGCCAATGAGGTTGAATATTTTTTTCATGTGTTTATTGGCCATTTGTAGTTCTTATTCTAAGAAGTGTCTATCCATTTCAATTGCACATTTTTTGACCAGGGAGGTCTACTTTTTTTAATTCTTTACATATTCTACATATTAATTCTCTGTCTGAGGTGTAGCTGGCAATTTTTCCCATTCTGTAGGTTTTCCCTTTGTGCTGTTGTTTCCTTTGCTGTGCAGAAACTTTAATTTGATGTAGTTCCACTTGTTGACACTTGCTGTTATTTCTTTACAGTTCTAATGAATTCTGTTCAGACCGTCCTCCCTGCCCACAGAACTTCAAGAGTTCTAGTTCCTGCATCTCCACTGCAGGTCAAGTGTTTCTGTTTTCATGTTTAGATATTTGATCTGTTTTGATTTTAGTTTAGTATGTGATGAGAGATATGGATCTAGAGTCGAGCTTCTGAATGTGGACAGACAGTTTTTGCAGTACTACTTGGTAAAGACACTCTATTTCTTCCCGCATTTTGAGCCACTTTGTCAAAGATCAGGTGACACGTGTCTGAGGTGTTTCTACATCTTCTATTCTCTTCCAAATTGTTTTTAAAATCTTCTTTTTCACTTCAGAAAATTTAGTCTTTGTGACTTTTTTCTTTGTACTTTTTTCTTTTAAAGTAGTTTATGTTCCTCTTCATCTCCTAACATTTGTATTTTTCAAAATATTTTGATATTTGACTATTACTCTACCATATTGTAATCTCATTTATTATAAAGACTTAATACGAAATGCCGTTTCTATGGCATAATCTGACTATATTTGTTGAAATTTATTCTTTTATTACCAACTTCTGAGCCTGAAAAAAAGGAATATTGAATTAATGAATAATATATTACAATTTTGTGAAGTGCATTCATACGTGTTTTAATATGTGCTACACATCACTGTTTTATGTTCTACAGCTAGTTCAAAGTGAAGCAGAGAATCATCTATCTTTCTTCTGAAAGTCACTCCATTACCCTTTCATTAACCTACACATCATAAAAACTGATTATCTTGTAGATTTCATCAGGCACAAGTTACTGCAGTGGATAGACCAAAACTCCCACGCTAACAGAGTCTACACTGCAGTAGAGTAAGCAAAGATAAATAAGATAAGCCAGTAACTATCCTGAGTGCTGTATTCATAGGAGTTAAAAAAGAAATACAAAGCAGAAAGTTAATATTCAGTATGTTAAAAAATTTAGTTAATATAAAACTTTCAAGTGAAGAATGAAAAAAATTAAGAAGGGATAAAGAAATGTCTGGGTATTGATCCCCAGGCTCCCCCTAAGTTGAGAAATCACACAGATTAGGAAGGACAAACAAACAAGAATGAGACAAAATATCTGAGAAATACAAGAAAAATAGGTAAATATGTTTTAGAGACCAAAATATAAAGAATTTCAGGGAAAGTGAATGATTAACTGAGATAATTGCTATGGTCTGGTCAAATAAGTTGAAAATCTAAAATTTTCTGTATTCACTACCATCTTCTACATTCTTGCAGGTCCTAGGAGGGCTTTCTGAAGATTGTGATAAATGCTGCAAAATAGGAAAAAAAATTAAAAATATTGGATTACTAGCATAAATTCCTGATATGTTCCTTTGATTAATTAGTTTTAAAGGTATAATATTTTTTGATACAGGGTCTCACTATGTTGTTCCGGCCAGCCTTGAACTCACTGTGTAGCCCACGCTGGCCTCAAACTCACGGTTATCCTCCTGTCTCAGCCACCTGAATGCTGAGATTGTAAGTGTGTGCCACCATACCTAGCTTAAAGATACTAAATGTTTTATTACCAGCTTCTGAGATTAACTTTTTATATATTTGGTGTTATATTAGCTCTTTGATTTAAGCATATTGATGGATGTTAGTATACTCTAATTGTTATAATAACCGACATAAAATTTCTCCCATCTTTAGCTAGTGGTGATATCTTGAATTTGGCTTCAAATATTTTCCAATAAACTTTGTAGATGTTTCTATTGCATGAATAGACATTGCACATCTTATGTTTTTGTTCGTTTGCTTTGTTTTGTTTTGTTTTTCATGCTATGGATCTAACTCAAGGCCTTGTACTTGCCAGGCAAGCACTCTACCACTGAGCTAGATCCCCAATCCCCTCTAAGTACATCTTTAACATTATCTGACACAATTTTAAAATCAAACATTGCTCCAAAATCCCTTTGTGAGAAATAATACTACAGGACCAGAACTAGCTACCAGATTTCTCACTTTTTTTTTTATGGTACATTTAGTACATACTTTTGAGAAGATTGAAGTGTGTGTGTGTGAGTGTGTGTGTGTGTGTGTGTGAAATTGGAATTATATATTTGTATGTATCATATTGTATATTTTCTGATGTTAATTATATTAAAAATTAAGAACACCTGCTTACTTATTTTACTTTCTATATGTGTGTCTTGGAGGAGATTTTGGACTCGGACTTTTCAGCAGTTTTGAAACTGTTCGGACTTTGTCAATTCTTAGAGATGCACTAAATGCATTTTTCCTAGAGATGTGAAAGAGTCTTTTACAGGCCAGAGGGGGACTGCTACGGTTCCTGTTTGGAGCCTCACTTGCTCATAGGTGTGGCTTTTGGGTGGTGATTTGATCATGAGGACATGAGTAGTCCACTGATGAGTGTTTAGCTAAAGGTAATATTGGAAGGAGATGTGAGGTTGGAAGAGGTGGGACACTGGCATACGGCCTGGAAGAGTACATACATCTCCTCCCTCCTCTCTCTCTGTCTCTGTCTCTCTCTGTCTCTGTGTGTGTCTCTCTCTCATCTCTCTCTCCCTCTCTGCTTCCTTCCCACAATGCCATGAGCTGTTTCTCCTTGGCTGTTCCCCTCTGACACGCTGACCTGGCTTGGAGTCAGTAGCCTAGAGACTGCAAGCCCAAGAAACTGTGAGGCACAATAAACTTTGCTTCCTTTAAATTGTGGTATGAGGTGTTGTGTCTCAGTAATGAGAAAGTAACCAAGACACAGCCGAGTCCTAACAGTTTCAGAACTGCTGAAATGTCTGAGTCCAAAATCTCTGCTGACATTTAGGGCAAACTTTTAGCTGTGAGCTCCTGTAAAAATGTAAAGAGTGATAAACATTCCAACATACAACAGCACAGGATAAACATTCCCATTCCACAAGGTAAGAAATAAGGAGATGGAAAGTAGTGAGACCAAAGTGAGGCTGAAATCCGGCCAGGCAAGCATTATGTCCTGTCTCTCCATGTCTAGCATCCAAGGTCGTCCGTGGCAAGAGGTGAGCGCCAAAGGCCTTGAGCAGCCCCACCCCTCCAGCAGTGCTGGTAGTTGCAGCCCTCATGGGTTCTCCCTTGAGCCAGTTTGCTCACTCCTTGCTGCCTTTTTAAGATGTTCCATGTTTTATGACTTTTCCAGCATACTAGGCTCTCCACTGCAATTTCAGCCTCACTCTCACATCTTCACACGCTGCCCTCTCGAGAGCACACTGGTTGGCTTCTGTGGTCGCCTACTGAAATCTGGGTGAAATCCTGTCTGACCCCATAAATCTTGCATTCTGCATGCATATAAAAGCAGCGACGGGGTATATATATATATATATATATATATATGAATTTTTTTCAGAATTAGAATTTATCTGTTTTAAAACATAAATTCTTTATAATATGTACCTTTCTGTCTCTCTAATTTCAGATTTTCTAGTAATAGAGGTAATATTGTATTTTATGCACCCTTTCAATATGCAGTGCTTATATCTTTCTGTCCATGTTGGTTGACCGTAGCTCACTCCAGAAGGACTTAGAGAAAAAATGTACACCACAAAGCTGCATATTGGTGGTAAGTTTGTGTACGGTTTTTTGCAGAACACAAAGTCTTTCTCTTACAATTTCCTTTTAATATCTTTAATGTTTTAGTTCATTATGTCTTGCCAAAAAACTATACTATCAAAAAGACTAGTTACACAGACACACACCCACGCGCGCGTGCGCGCGGACGTAAACTTGCATACTTATATGTAAATTTATCAATCTGTGTTTTCTCGGTTATGTTAAGATTTTGAATCATTTTATAGCAGATTTTCATTGCTGTGGAATCCTGTCTCTGACGGGAACTCTCATTTAATAGTTCGTGAGAGCTACAACACTCCAGCCCTCGGTCTTTCTTACATGAGGCCTCTTCAAGTAATTTGATATTTTTTCAATGGTTTTTCTATGTTGTTTTCGGATGTATCTGCTCTTAGTTCCACTAGTGAGTCCTTCCTTCTTGTGTTAACACAATTAGTTTTCAAGATTGTTAGCTTATTCTCTTCTACTTTTGTGTTAGGGTTAGTGTGCATACTTTGCCACACAGTTTTGTTTGGCATAAGTCTGTGAAATACACATTGTGCCATCTCATTGCTGTTATTCAGTATCAATACTAGTGACATCTAAGGGCCACTTTGGGTATTTGAAGTATTTGAAGTCAGTTAAATTTTTTTCAGATTCTTTCTTTAAATACTATATTTAAAATGTGATTTTCATACGAAGTGTTAAAAAATAGTTTAAACATTTTAATTGTTAACTTACTAATTTTACACAAAGCATAACATAGTAGGGAATTTCATTAATAATCTTAGAATATAGATTACAGAATAAATATTTAAATGGTCACATTTACAATGTTTTAAATCCAATAGAGGAAATTTATACCCAACTAAAATATTTTACATACGCATGTGCTTTGCAAATCTCATGAATATGATGAGGTGATTTATTCTGAATTCACTAAACTAAATAACTTGGCTACATAAACTTTACTGAATTATTCAGATGTCCTTTGGATTTAGTAAAATTCAGTTACTTCAAATTTGAGTTTAGAATAAATTTTACATTTTGAACTATAATGATACTATTTCTTTTTCAAATCTCTAATATGCTAACTACTTTTGAAAAAATTACAGCACTTTACTATTGAACATACTTCCAATTTTAGAAAAGCATATTAACCTTACAAATGCATTTAACATAGATTAAATAATATAAATGCTCTTATATCAATTTGAACTATAAACCTTACAAGGGTGAAAAGATAGTTATTCGTTAAGAGAAGGATCAAAATTTGATGTTTCAGGAGTTTGCTTATTGAGTCCACAATTCATGACTGTAAACTCTTCACAGGCTGAGGATACATACCAAACCGGATTTTGGACTCAACAGAGGGTAAGCTGCTCTACAAGCTGCTATAGGAATATACAGTGAGTATTTAAAATATTGTTACAGTAAAAGATCCATTGCTATTAATCCTCCTCAGAATACAACTTTGCATTTCAATCACACTTGTCCCATCATTCTCGCCACGTTCTGAAGCAGTCCTAGCAGTCTTCTTTTGTGAGCGTCTTTCCAAGTTGTGACCAGAGTTTGGTAAATGCTGCTAAGACCCACCCAACAGGAAGGCAGGTTTGTAAAATCACTGCGGTGGGCCCTCTCCCACCTTACTCACTGGATTTGCCAGCCTGCAATTTCTGACTTTTTCCCAAAGTCAAAATGACCATGAAAGATGAATGTTTTGAAAGGAATCAAGACACAGAGGTACAATTAAAGGCACTCACAATAGAGAACTTCCAGAATTGTTTTAGAAATTGGAATGAAAATTAGGATAAGTTTGTTTAAAGTTTATTTTGAGGGGGATAAACAACGATGCATCTTTTAATGTAATTTTTGAAAATTTAAACATTCACTGTAGTTTTTTGTCATACCTCGTATAGTCAGCACAATCTTCTCTGACTGGGGATTCTGAGTAATTTTCATGCTTTTTACTGCAAAAAGGGTGTTCATCTTATGGAATTTACCAGCAATTAGTTATAGATCATCTGTCTGTATTCAAGATATAAGGTACACAAGTCTTTCCTTGGGTTTAAATAAAAAGACTTTATTTATTCTAGGCTGAAGCTGATTAGTTCTTTTTATGTATTATTTTATGTATTATTTTACTACAATCTCTATCATTGTAGTAGTATGAAAATACAAATATTATCTCATTTATTTGAAATGTAGTTTTTTATACTTTGCGCAGATTAAAATATTCCATTTAAATGTCTACTGTGATGATTACTAATATATATCACATATATGTGTGTATATATATGTATATATACATTTTTTTTTCATGGAGCCAGGTCTATCAGCTAGATATGGAACATGGTCATTATTCATAACTGTTACTTCATGCCACTTTGCAGTCAAATCCTTCTTTAGGCCAAAACCTGGTAACCATTCATTGTCTTTCTGCCACTACACATATTTGAATTTTCTATTATTATATATAAATTCTGTCAGATAGCATATGCTCCTTTGTGACTGCTCTTTTCATTTATTAAAAGGTTTTGAGAGCTCACTGTTTAATGACAAGTGCCATTAGTCCATCCTTCCTGGTCACAGTGCGATATGTCAGAAGACGTGTAAAATTCAAGGGGACTGACACTTCAATTCATTGTACTTTTAGGCACCTATGTATAAAATGGTTACCAACATACGTGTACAAGTGGATACATATTGTCCTCTATTTTGCGTAAATATCAGGTGTAGACTATTAAGTACATAGTATTTACTATTTTGTTATGCCATATATGTCTCTAATGCTTTATGATCGAATGGCTATAAATACCAATTTGTGAAAATGAATTTTATATTCTTAGAAGTGCAGTCTAAAACCTCTTATCATTGTAACTATATATGCGCAGTCATTTTAAACAGATGAGAGCCAAAAATAGCTTTTCTAGACTGTGGTGAATTTGTTTAACTAAAAAAATGTAAATACTTTAAAAAAGAAATGGTAAAACTTCCTGCAAAAAGCAATAGTTTATGAGGAAGCATTTTACTCATTGCCGTATTTTCTTGTAGCTATGGCAGATAAACATCAAATACCAATGATTTCCATGTTCCATCTGTGAAACATGACAGAGAATATGGTTTGGTAAATTAGTTATTAAATGGTGATACACTTGGATTTAAAGCTCTATCGTGAAGCAAAGTCTGAAGTAGAGTGTGTCTAAAAATTGAGGCTTGCAGGTTTTTCCCTGGAGACAAAAAATGACAGAAGAGTCAGTGGCCCGATAATTGCACCCCATGAAGATCAAAGACCTGAAAGATTAAAAGGGATCCTCTCACTGAGCCCTAACTGGTCCTTCAGGGCGGTGATTGACAAAATCGTTCTTCACCTCAGTCACATATTGGGAAGATAATGAGGTCACCAGAGAGGACTGGGTATGCTACTTAGATTTCCGTATTGAGGGTTGTGAGAATAGGTTTTCCTTGGAGTGCTTGATCACAGTCCTTACATAAAATGCAGTGGCTTATGATTTCAGTAATAAAAGTAAGTATCCTGAATTAATTAGAGATATATTGAGAGATCTAGGAAGAATATTTGTGTATGAATATCATCAAACATATTCCATAATGAAGCTGCTTTTCCATCTAGAGCATTCATCGTATGATGACATATGTGTATCACTAAGAAATTCAGCACGGAGAGAAGTTAAGTGAGTGAGTGAACGTTTTAAAGGACAGTGAACCAAATATTTAGTGGTGAGAAGCATGAAACAGCCATTACTACGTTCTCCAACTATGACCAAGATTGAAACTCTTCCTTTCATCTTCAGAATTACTAGAACATATGCTTTCCTTTGTGCAATAAAGCACGAGAAAAAATGGTAAATGTAAGTTCTAGAAAGAAGATGGAATAAGCAGTTTGTAATTTACCTTGTTTATAATGGAAAACTGACAGAAGAAAACTACAGAAGATCAGCCAGCTACTAACCACTTTATTCAGTGATAAATACGGCAAAGCGTGCAACCCAAAGGCCTTCATGGCTGCACTTAAAGACAGTTTCATCCCCTAAGTGGGAGAATGTGTTTAAAAAAAATTAACCTAAGATGTGATTATAAGAATTATAGAATTCAGAGCAATAAGAAGTCTCTGGGAGAAAAAAAAAAAAAGTAACTTTTAAGGAAAGAAGTGAGTACTGCTAAAAAGTTGTAAACTTAGATTTCTCTGAGCCACTTGAGTCAACACAGTTTACTTCTACCCCTGAGAAGAATCTCTTTTGCGGACCATGGGAAGTACTCACCTGAGGCAGAGACCTTTCAAAATACTGTTTTTCTGTATTTCTCTAAATATGTCCTTTTATCCCTTAATTTCTTAACATTGGTAATTTTATAAGGTAGATCAACGAAATCAGAATAACAGTGGAACACATTGGAAAAGCAAATTCTTGGAGACTAGCTCAGACTTAGTAATAAAAGACTTTTGGTGAAGCCATCAATCAATATTGTAACATGTTTTCTAAATCTTCCTATTACAGGCAGCTAAGTTAGGCAGAAATGAATAGGCAGTCATACAGGGCTGAGGACCTCAAAGGTGTTAATAAAGACTATGAGAATACATCAAAACTGTGGCTGGAAGCACATCTTCTTCAGATGTGCCTCCAGAAGAGGTACAAAACCTTGAGATTAAAGTCAAAATGGCCAGACTTACATATTTCCCTAAGGTAAACATATTACAGTGTACGTTTCTATTTGTACCAGTACAGCTCAAAACAGCTAAATTATAGAAGATACTTATAAGCCCATCAACTTATGAATAGATGAGTAAGATGTAGTCAATATACACAGTGAAATACTACCCAGCCATAAGAAGGATAAATTTGATTCATTTGTAAGAATATATCTAGAGAGCATAATACAAAGTGAAATACATCAGACACTAAAATGTAAGCGCTGCATAGTTTTTCTTATATGAAAAACTCCAAATAGAGATCATTTAAAGTGTAAAGTAAACAAAGAGATGGTAGGAAAGAGAGGTACACTTTTTGGAGATGGGAACGACATCTAGGAAAAGTGGAAAGCAGAGAACCACTGAGAGGGGAAGAGGAACTAAAAAATTATCAGGATTGGATGTGGATATGTACAAATTCCCCAAGCCAAATGTAATATGTTATATATCACAAATATATATCAACAATAAAAAAAGAAAAATAATTTAGGTAAAATAAGATAATCTATGAACTGTTTATATTTCATTGGAGGTTCATGTTAAAGATAATTAGAGCCCTGCCACTGATGCCTGATAAAAATGGTCATATTCAGTGACTATTGTAACGGAAAATGAAACCGCTGTGTAAAACTGAGCCTAATTCCAAATACAACAAGGACTAGTTGATACTCACTTCCAAGAAACAGGATGAGTAGATCTCAGTGGATGAAAGCTACCAAAGGAAGCACCAAATTTAAAGATTTTTGTTAAGATAACTTAACTGTATCCTTACTGAAGGCTGGACAAGGAGATGAAAAATAAAAAATCATCAAATATGAAGACAGAGTAATGACCCAGCAGGATCATTTGCTAGGATAATGATGGGCAGGGGAAAACAGAACACAGGCCAAGGCTGGGCCCTGTTTGACCAAAGAGTTCATAGATTCCTGACCAAGCTTTGGCGGGGATTTGCTGTTAGTCCAAAAAAAAACACCTGCGTAAGTAACAAAGAATCCCAGAGGTACCTGTCTCTTTTGGATCCTTGCTGATGGATGCAAGAATACCGTGATGGATCTAGACTCCTTCTATCAGCAGGAGCGGTAGAATTCTACAATAGCAGAGTTCACGTGGTAACTGAACTCTTAAATACAAGTCATTTGCATAACAGACTGCAGGACTGGATGTGTAACAGGAAAGAAACTGTAGTTCATGCACAGTGGCATGCTAAGGCTCAAAAATATTCAGAACGTGAGAACATTTATTGATTTCTATAACTTAAAAAGATCGGCAACCAGCAGATCATAATTTACCATAAGGGAAGACACTGACATTCTACTGATACAGAGTGTGTGTTGCGAACTGAACTTGCCAGCTCCTATCATTGCTGGAGGCTGTATCCAGCCACTAAATATTTCTTTTTTTAGACGGTTTTTTTTTTGTTGTTTTTTGTTTTGTTTTGTTTTGTTTTGTTTTTTTGTGGTGCCGGGGATCGAACTCAGGCCCTTGTGCTTACAAGGCAAGCACTCTAATCACTGAGCTAAAACCCCAGCCCCAGCCACTAAATATTTCTAAATTCAATTTCTTGATTTGTCTAATGATGCTAATAGTATCTATTTCCAACGTTGTTTCAGGAATAAAATAAATTATATGTGTGAGTTATCAGAAAGGAATAACTTATGTCAGGTTTGGGCAAATGTAATTTAGTATTTATTTAAAATTTGGCAACCAGTAAAATTATTTCATAATTTTTAAAAAATTTATTCTCAATCTATTATGAGAATGTGTTAAATGATTATCTTTTAAATATTATTTTTAATATAGGGTTTTACTTACTGTTACTATAAGAGATCTATTATATATAAGCTCAATAAATGAGCTTTATAGCAAATGACCATTATAATAAATATTGAAGCATCACATTAAATATAATTCGTGATATAAAAGTAGACATTGTATAAATATAACTATTACTTAAAATACTAATAATTTTATATATAAAACACATGTAACATATGATATCAAAATAAATTTTCCAATACTCTTTTCTCTAATTATTAATAATCATTAATAATTTCTCTATTTAATTAATTAAACTTGCACTTAGTTGTGCAAAACTGAATGAACAACGCTTCAACAGTAAGCACATTATATCGAGAATAAATTTTGGCTGTTCCTAGCAGTGAGCTGACTGATTTTGCTCTTTTTAACCTAAAAGCGACAAAGACTTAGGCTTCATACTTTTTATTAGTACATATTTGCAGTAAATAATGATTACCTTTCTAATGGGGAGTTGTTAAATGTACGTAACACATCCTAATTTTTTTTCTGGCTCTTTCCACTCCTTTTCCTCCTCCCTCCCTTTTGTGAATCTGCCTAAAGGTAGTATTTTAAAAATCTACTTGCTTAAACCATACATATCGAAAATGTACAGATATTAGAAAAGTCTTTTATGAATTACTCAAATCATTTCCAAACATTTCTTAGTTATTCTTAACTGCTGAAATTGGAAATAAATGTCTGTCAACATTAGAATATTTGAATATGTTGTCTTCATATGGAATGGTAATAACAATAATAGTGAAACATCGCTAACTTTGAAAATCAAGATTAAAACCAATGCAAGTATAATGATAAATATGAAAAAATCAGAACAAAAGAAAAACATCAAATGACACAGTACATATAATATCAATATTATGTGAAGGTCAAATTCTGGTATATTTATGTTCATAAAGTTTGGAATAGCAGTCACCTTTCTATAAAGATTATTGACCGGCATTTAATGTAGGACAGTCTGTATTTCTAAAGAATAGCTAATTATACCAATAAATATTGATCAGATACTTGACATTTAAAGATTTTAGAACAAATCCCAAGGCCATATGAAAAATAAATTTCAAATCGATTTAAATATTAAAAAGAATTGCAGGAGTAGTAAAAAAAAACAAAACTTACATAACATTTAGTGGAAAACACTTTCCTAAGCATAAGAAAAATGTCAAAAGACTCTAAACAAAGAAGCAATACATTTGAATACATGAACACTAATGGACTGTGTAAAATGAAACACATATTAGACAAAATGTAAAATGAATGATTCCGAAATTGGGTAATAAATATGAACTAAATAAGTCAAAACTGAAATAAAATATGACTGGAGATTTAGCTCAAGTGGTAGAGTGCTTGCCTAGTCAGGCAGAAGGCCTTGAGTTCGATTCCCAGCACACACTCCCCAACCCCCCTTCCACCTCCCCACCCCCACCCCCGTCTTCCCCGCCAAATGAAACACAATAACTCATTTGAGATTGGGATAAGGATATCAACCATCAGAAAAAATTGAAAATAACTAACTAGTATATAAATTGGATACATAGTAGTATACGGAATAAGAATACACTGTTTAGAATAAACTGAAAATTTTTAACAGAATTCAAAGATTTGTGCATAAATTTGGAGAAATGACGAGGGTAGCAATGAGGGAAGAAATATGAGTTTGAAAGGTATGAAGAGGGCCGGCAAATAGACGTGTTCTGAAGGGCTCTGAGCCGTGCTATCTACCTTGTTTCCTTTGAGATACTTGGATGTAGAGAAGACAGCCTTGAGGATGTGACTGCCCGGGTACTATTGCATTTGATTCCTCTGTATTCCTGCCGTGGTTCTTAAAGGCTGAACCTGGATGGACTAAAATCATAAATGCTCTTGTGCATTAGACTTGCCTGAAATATAGATCTGCTTGAAAATCCAGTTTTACTAATAATTTCAAAAAAACAAATATTTGAAAGGTAAAGGCATCAAGGAAACCATGAGGGAGAGCGCGGGAACATCCCTAGCGACCCGGCTCATCGAGCACACATATTTTGGCAAGAGTACCAGCAGGGAGTATTTATTTCATAAGTCAATGCGTTTTAAATATCAAATAGGTATATAGTTTATCTGATACTTTCTAAGACCCATATGAAATATAGCTCTACATTCCAGGTTTGCTTGCAATTATTAACTCAATCAGTAGATGAATTCTATATAAAGACCTGCTTTCTTGCATATATCATTATTTGTCAGACGGTCCAACTGTTATATTTACAAACAAATGAGACCAAATACATCCTTTCTTTTCTCCTCCAGACCCAACGTTGAAAGAAAAATCGATAACAGGCCCACTGTTTTCTCCTGCTTTACTCCACTGGGAATAAGGACAAGTTCCAAACAACAGTCGTGCCCTGGAAATAAAGTGACAAGAGCACATTATGTTTCTTTCTTTCTTTGAGATTTTGTCAGAAGTTTAGTGGAAAATTAGCATTCTTGGGCCCTATTATCTACCCTGTTCTAGCAGAGAAACTTAAATGCTTTTCAACCCCAAATATAATAAATTATTATTCTCTTCTTTTAATGATATAAATGCATGCATTATCAATGTGCTATGCCAAACATTACTAGTCTATTAATAAAAATAGGTCAAAATTGACAGAAAGATAAGGTCTATCAATTATAATGTTTTTTTATCACCACGAAACAAAGTCAAATAAGAATATTTGTGTTCTTTGAAGCTAAGAGACCATTTCTATTAATACAAGTAGAATTTCAAACTTAGGTGTTTATAAGAATCATTTTTGAATACATTTCATGATAGGAATTCATATTTACTTTTTCATAGCGATGCACATAAGATTGTTTGATGCATGAAACAGCAATAATTCAAAACTCATGTCCTAAAAATAATTCTAATACAAATATGCAAATAACATAGAGGACATAATTTAAAAGATAACTCTGTGGAAAATCATAATTTGCTTGAACAAGATCAAATGAATCTTTCATAATCATATGAAATTCACTGGGATAAATAAAAAGAACAAATAATTAATTCAATACCCGAACTTACATGGTGTTAGAAATAAATGTGATAAATGAAAACACTCTATGAGCTTCAATCAAATAACTAGAAATGTATTTATTTAAAACTACATTAGAACCAACCTCACCATTTTTATCACTTCTCTCATAAATGGGTTCCAGTGTAATAAATCTAAAGTCACTTGTCATGCAGTGTACAAAATACTGAGAAAGCAATATTATGAAAGAGAATATTTTAAAAGCCAAATTTTAAATATAAGCTAGAGAGAACAATTTTCCAATATATTTTTTAAATTCATGGATCATAAAGGTTCATTGAGTTAATATCAAGATATTCTTAAAAATATCAATGTATTTTCTCTCCTTATTGATCCCCTTTCACAAATTTCTTTTTTCATCTTATTTTTCTTCAGTGTATGTGTATGAGGTATGATCCAAACTTAGAGTGAATGTTTAAAAATAAAAAGTTAAAAGACACTTTGCCATTAACCTCCCTCCCCCCAAAAAAAATATTCTCCCTTTGGTAACTCTTATCCCCCCTCCTTTTTTTTTTTTTTTGCTACTTTCGGAAGCACTTCTGGAAGTCCTATAAGGTGAATGGCTTTCCAAGTCTTTTTCTTTCTAGATAGCTCTGTCATGGCTATTAGATGTCCTGAATTGCCAGTTGCATGGCAGCAGATTTGGTGAATAAAATGGATAAGGACACACCATAATGTTTTTACAAACCTGCCATTTTGTTGGCTGACACTTCCCAGCAGTACACACCGTGTTTTTTATCACACCCTGTCAAGCCACCAAATAGAAATTCCAGAATCGCTTCATAAAGTGGCAAGTACAATGGCGTAAGTGATGGGGAACATTTTAAGAGTGATTAATGGCAATATGTCTTTCACTATATGTATATATATTTTAAATTTAAACACATTTTATTTTTCATCATCCCTTATAACTTGCCCATCTAGCTATTTAGAGTGATACCTATTTTTAAGATGAGAGACCTCTATCTTTAAAATTTATTTTAAAATTACAAACGCATGATTTGCAAATTTTGATGAAAGCAAAAGATACAACAAAATTAAATTAACACTGGTATGAATATGTCAGAATGAGGAAATATTTTATAATGTAATTATATTATACAGTATTCATTGTATTATTTTGAAATCGATTATCACAGGTTTTGTAGATGAAGTTTTAAAATAACTTGTATTTATTCTCTATAGGTTTCATAGTTCAGAGTTGCAGAGTTTATCTGGGTTTGCTCCTGGAGTTATCACAAGGCTGTAGTGAAGGGAGTGGTTGGTTGGAGAGTATTTTTATTTGTAACACTAGGGAAGGATTCATTTTCATGATTCCTCAAAGGACCAGAAGAATTCATTTCCTTACACATTTGGTAGCAAAGAACTTGTTTTTTTCCTGATTTTCAAATGGGAGACTTTTTCAACTTCTTAGTACAGTCTCTTACCATACAGTGTTCTCCCTCACATAGCTTGTGTTTTCAAAGGGAGAGAATCTTGAGTATATTGGCTAAGACAAAGTCTTAACGAATATGCCAGTACTATTGCCATCTCATTAAGCTAACCGAATAGGGAAAATAGTGTTACTTTCACCTCAGGTGTAAGACCTCAGTCTACTCGTTGCTTAAATTGTTGTCTACTGCTTTTGAAGCAGAGGCAAGAACATTTGATCATAAATATTTTCAAAATAAACTTCCTGGAATACAGTCTTGTGCTTAAAAAGTTTCCAGTCAGGTGAGATATCATCATATATTTGGAAGATTTTTTTCAGAAAGTCCTAAAACACACCAAATAAGAATTATTTGCAAGTGAGATCTTTTCTCTCTCTTAAGCACCACCACCTGGAAAGCAGGCTGTTGTTTTCAAGAGTGCAGAGCACCTGGGGAGCCCCAGAAGGGAGCAAGCCGAGGGAAGACCCATGATGCCGACTCTGCTGAGTAAGAACTCTTTGTTTTTTGAGCAGATGTTTACCAGATTAATGAAAGATTGTCGTTGGATGTCAGATTCAGGAAAATTGGTTATTTTGGGACAGATGTTCCATTCCTTGATGAAAGATGTAGACTCTGGTTTTCTTTCTTTCATAATCTAACTCTATCATAAGTAAAATTCTAATAAGATTTTTTTTTCTATTGTTCCCTTCCTTCAGCAATTTAAATGTATCATTCCAAGTTTTTTTTTTCTTTATCATTTTCTTTGCTTCAGTATTTTTCCCATCTTTAGACGGTCAAATCTCATCTTATTTTTTACTTCTTTGAACATAAAGACCCTTTTTTGTGTTCTTCTGACTCCTCAATTTAAAAAGTATGGATGTGGAAATTTAATTTTCTTTCCAAATTTTACTTTTGTGTATTTTCCAATATTTTTTGCTTTTGCTTTTGATATTTTCTTCTGAGTTAACCTACACTTATTAATATTCCCTTTACCTAACAGTGCATGTGTTATTAGGTCTTATATTTTTATTCAGAATTATAATTTGACATTAATATTTATATTCTAAAATACTCACTGAAAAATCTCCATCTTGTGTTTCATGTCTTTGAAAGCTTAATTATAACTATTTTAAAAATATATTTATACCAGAAGATGGTTTTAAATGCCTGATTTTTAGTTTATAGCCCTCTTTTTACTTTCATAATTTCCATCTTTTTTCCTTATGTTTTTCTTACTGATTTCATTACAAAACACTTTAATAATCATATATTATTCTGTGAATCTGTACACATATTTTTTTCTGAATTACAGCTTAATTGGGTGTACTCAGAATCACTGGTCAACTTAGTGTAACAATTGATTGAAGAAACTCTAAACCAAACTTCAGTCATATAATATTGTTTTGGCTCAGATTTACTCCCTCTGGTTTTCAAGAGGATTGTGGAGTTGTTATCCAAGGGTTGGTGGTTTGTTTTTTTTTTTTTTTTTTTTTTTTTTTTTTTTTTTTTTTTTTTTTTTTTTTTTTTTTTTTTTTTTTTTTTTTTTTTTTTTTTTTTTTTTTTTTTTTTTTTTTTTTTCTATTTTGGGGTTTTTTGTTTGTTGTTTTGTTCTTCTTTTCTTTTCTTTTCTTGTGTGCTCTGAAATCCAGGTTGAGCTCCCCAACCAACAATTCTGTCAAAGTCACTTCGTAGCTTGTTAGAGGAGGAGAGCATGTGGACCAAAGTGTGCAATGCTTATTTCTTTCTAACTTCTCAACTAGTAAATTCCCAGTAATTCTTGAAAAATATTCTAAAACGCTAAATTCTGTAACTTTTTATATTCATTAAATTATTCCCATGGAATTGTCTGAAATCAACTAATCATTAGTTCAAAAAAGATTTAATTAATGCATTCTGATGATACATGCTTGACACATTGCTCATGATATATTTTTTACAGTATTTATTTGTTATGCTATTTAATACATTTAGCCTTGAACTTAGCCTTATATTACATAAAGAAACTGCAGCTCTGAAATTTTAGTTATCGCCTTCCTTGTACTTTTGTTGTTCATTTAGATATCATTTATTATTTGTTTGGGATATAATTGTTATGCACAGAATGTAGTTTCATTATAGAATGTGTTTTTTTTTTTTTAAATTGTTGCTCATTGAACTGATCCAGCTATTTTTATCTATAGGAGAGTTTGTTGTATTTATGCACTATTATCAATTTTGTTATATTACCTCGATTTCTTGATGTTATTTCTATGTGTCTGTTTCTGCTAATATTTGGAATATATGCTAGCTGTCTTAATTTAACACTTAATTTGTCACTTGTTATATGTGTTATCTTAGTAAAGTTATCATATTCACCCTTAGATGATTACAGTAATAGCCACACATAATTACTGTGAAGTTGTAATTTGTAGAATAAAAAAAGTTAGTTTCAGCAAACGATTGTTTTCAATATTACTCATTTTGTTATGAACGTTTTTCAAAAAAACACTGTTCTTACATATAGATTTGGTTTTGTTTTTATTTTTGTTTTTGCTCAGAAATATTTAATAGATTTTTATATTATAATTGTTGGAAAAGTGCTGCTTCCTTAGAAAAGTCAGTAAGTCTAGATTGGCCTTTGTTGCCTTACCTCTCTCTTGCTTCCTGTTTTAAAATGTCGGTATTCTGTTGAATTCCAGTTGTGTTTGTAAATCTTGACTCATTACCTTTACTATCCTTCATGTATAATACTGTAGTTGTCTTCATATTGATTCTAATGTGGCCATTAATTCTACGATGTTTGCAACTGTCCTCAGTTCTTGAACTATGTTTATCTGTTTTGGTGGCTGATTTTTCTAGTTCATTGTTTCTAGTTTTATCGAGTTGTTTGATTTTAGCTTTATGATGTTTTAACTCATAATTACATATGACATCATGATTCTTTTCCTTGTCATTCTTCTATTTTTTTCTTCATTTCTTTCTTGAATTTTAATTGTAGAGATTCTGTGCTGGTTTTTGGTAGATAAAATTAGCCTTCCGTTTATGTGTCTTAGTATATTTTTTTGTGAAGAGATTGCAGAAATATGCAATACAGCAAAGATTCTCACTGATTCAAAGAAAATTAATTTTCATATAGAATTGTTGCTGC
The DNA here is from genome assembly GCA_004026905.1 of Hystrix cristata. NCBI lineage: Eukaryota > Metazoa > Chordata > Mammalia > Rodentia > Hystricidae > Hystrix > Hystrix cristata. Next base: position 31,722 of record PVJO010016331.1, read on the forward strand.
TGGTGGTTGTGGTGGTTTTGTGTGTGTGTGCGGTGTATGTGTGCGTGCATATGAGTGTGCGTGTGTGTGTGTAAAATTCTTTGTGGTGTTCAGTCTTACTGGTTGACAGTGTTCAGCTGGTGACACTGGTTTTCCAACTAGCACCAGTGATATAAAGGAACGTGGTTGGGTGTCTTCACAGTCATTCCTGAGAGCCGCTTTCCGAGAATTCTCTGGTTACGAAGTGACTGAGGAAGTTCCTGGAGAGAACACGTGAAATGGCTTGCAGCGGTTGCAAAGGAGGGATTCTTTGCTTCATAGTGTCTTCTGGCTTTGAGCTCCGCTGGAAGGAGTATGTCCACTTCAGGACTAGCTCTACTCTGTACACCTGCTAACTAATTTGTTTTATCTGCAGATCTCCGTGGGGTAGAATCTGAAAAAAAAAAATTAATTGCACACATCAATTCTAAAATCCACAAATGAAGGTGATATAAAAGATAAATTATCTATACAAATAAAAATTGTTGTCAAATACATTTAAAATACATACAGTGTGCAAAATTGGAGTTTTTTAGGGGGCTGCTGGGGATCAAACTCAGGGCCTTGGGCTTGCTAGGCAAGCACTGTACCACTTGACCTAAACCCCCAACCAAAATTGGACTTCTTAAATGAGGGCCAGTATTGAAAAAATAATCTTTATGTTTACAAATTTCTTTCAGTATGTTAGCTTGGTATCAAAACATAATTGCGGAAGTATTTAGAGATTATTTTCCAGTATTATTAGGTGCTGAGTTATAGAGCTAGAAAGTAATAAAAGTCTTGAGAAGGTAAGAAAGACCAAGTTTCAGAAGAATAGCCATTGAGGAAGTTCCTGTGAGAGTAATAATCTGGAACATTGTCAAGGTCAGTCATGTGTTATTCACCTCTATTATCAATGGCACACTGTACAATAATATTTACTTACAAAATTTCAGTAAAAATTTGCACCACCCATAAGCACTATGTCAGTGGTACCTACAGAAAATAACAAGGAACCATATATGTACATGATGAATGCGTTGAGTTATTCGACTAAATATCAACTGGAAACGGGAAACAAAGGCTTGATTCAGGCAGCAGTGAAAAATACTCCAGTAATACATCACCCGAAAAGTAAGATAAATGCACGTGCTTTAGGAGGGTCTGCATGGACTTGCATAGTTGAATGGAAATTCGAGACACTTATTTACATATAAGAATGAATGAATATTTCCTCATGAACCTTGAGAATTGGAAAACCTGCAGTTCAAATGCATCAATATTACACTCGGGCTTACTGTAGGCAAGTGTTGTCAAACAGATTAATCAGTTCCACTTTGGGGTTGGATAAATTTTGTAACAACGAGAAGCGAAACCAATGCATGATAAATAAAACTCCACTGAGGTGAATGTCACCAAATAGATGAAAAACAGTAAGTTTCCCAAATATTTATTGCATGGGGAGCTGAACAAGTAAAATTGTGAGCTGGTTTGAAAAAAGTATAAATTTAGTCATATAATAAAATATAGTTTCATGCAATACAGCAAATTTGAGGGCTGCTGAGAAATTGTCAGTCAATCATGAAATAATGCAATAAACAAGTACATTATTCTTTTCTAAGACAAGCTGTTGAAAGTCACATAAGTATCAGGGACATTTCCCCAATAGTGACAGACTTAACTGTTTTTTTCTTAAAAGAAAGACATTCATGTTTTGATTAAACTTATTTATGCAGGACCTTCCTATGAGTCTACTGTGAGGAAATGACATGTTAATATTAGAAAATGCTATTTACTAATATAAATGGAATTTTGGGAAAATAAGAAAGTAAAAATGCTAAGGTATATAAAAATATTCAGTTTGTGTGAAATAAAGAATTTAAGAGTTTTGCCTAGTAAATGAAATACTGATTCAAATATGCATGGTGATACCTAACAAGGGTCCCAAAATAATTCAGTGGGTAACAGGATATATTTTTATTCGGTAGCTTGTGAAATGCTCCTCTGCTATTATTTATCATTATTTTTGGGGGTTAAGCTGGAAGTGGGAAACTTGGTTTGGGAGGCATATTTACATTTATGGATTATCAACCATTATTATTACAATAACATTTTAATGTGAATGAGGATACATATGTACAATATCATTTGAAATATTTACATTTTAGACAAATTCATAAGGATTAGGAAAGAAATGACCTGATTTGCTACCTGCCAATCAGTATGGGCTTGACCAAGTGGTCACAGACATATCAATGTTTCCTACTTAACATTTTCTAATCTAAGCGATCTGTAATTTTTTGTAAGTTAATGCTCCATAATTTTGAAAGATTTAATTGATAATTATGTCTGCACTGACACTTTTTAGAAAAACAAATGTGCCAATTATTAGTTTATTTATTAGTACTCTTTTGGAGTACATGATACTTATATGCATCTTAGGGAGTGGAAAGGTGTACTTAACAAATTTTTATTCTTTTATTCCTGTTCCTCTCACCACCCAACTCACTCCATCTCTAGATCACCTTTTCCATTTATTATTATTACTAATTATTTTAGTTCACCTTTTTGACATATAAAATTACATTCATTGAGTGTAGTTGGTACATGTATATGATGCATCCTAAATTTTTCATATCCCCTTCCCCTCCTTCTCTCCCCCACCCTCAGTCTCTTGTTCCCTTTCCCCTTTGCAAGATGTACCTCTTTGTTTTCTTTTATCACTTTTTTTTTTGCTCTTTATTGGTACTTTGGTTTACTCAAATGAAAGAAGCCAGAAGGTCCTTAAATTGTGTATGTGATTTATTTCACTTACTATTAAGATGTATGCATTTTCAAGCAAAAGTCGCAAATTTATCCTTCTTTATAGGTGACCAATATTCCATTATGTATACATACCACGTTGTCTTCATTTATTTTTCTGTTGATGGACATGTATGCTGCTGACCATAATTAGATATTATGAGTTCTGTTGCTATAAGCATGGGTGTGCACGTACCTCCGTAATATGCTGTCTTCAGTTCTTTTAGGAAGATACCTGGAAGAGGAATAGCTGGGTCAAATGAAATTTCTAGTTTTAGTTTTTTAAGAAATCTCCATAATGATTTCTACAATGTTTGTACCAGTTTACATTTACATGAAAAATGTAGAAGGTTTCCTTTTTCCCTGAAGGCATGCTAGCACTTGCTACTATTTGATTGCTTCATGATTACCATTCTTTATGGAATAAGATAAAATCTTAGTGTTGTTTTAATTTGAATTTCTCTAATGGTCAAAGATGATGAACATTTTTTAACATGTTTATTCCTCCTAGAAGTGTCTATTAATTTCATTTGCATATTTTTTGTTTGGGCATTTTATTGGGGGGCATAATTTTTTGAGTTCTTTTTTTATGGAAGCAAGATTTATTGGTACATTTTAGATATACATAACAATCACATTCATCATAGTTAATTGTAGCTGTACATCATATATTTGATTTTTCTCCTTCCCCACCCCTCCCTTCAACTCTTCTCCTCCTGATTTACAAGAGCTTTATGTCCATTTTTCCGTTTTTCTCCTTTCTTCTGTCCTTTTCCCTTCCTTCCCTTTTCCCTCCCTTCTTGCTAGTTCTCCTTCCCAACTGAATATTTTCTTTCTTTTTCACAATATCTGTTGTAAATTGTTCTTCTTATTTACATGTATATTTTCTCATACCAGAGAAACAATGTGATGTGCACTGATGTGCATCTGAATTATTTCACTTAAGAGTATGTTTTCAGTCTGGGAATTTACCTCAGTCGTTAGAGTGCTTGCCTAGCAAATGCAAAGCCCTGAGTTCAAACCCCAGCATACACACACACACACACACACACACACACACACACACACAAAGGTGTTCTTAAGGTGCATTCATGTACCTGGAAATCTTTCAAGTTTATCCTTTTATATGGTAGAGTAATACTCCACTGTATTAAAAAAAAAAAAAAAAACAACTTTATCCATTCATCAGTTGCTGGGCATTTGGCATTTGGGTTGTTTCCAAGATTTAGCTATTACAAACTGTGTTGTGATAAACATGCTTGTGCATATATCACTGTGGTATGATGCTTTTAATTCTTTCAAAAAGATACCAAGAAGAGGAATAACTGGGTCAAATGGGACCTAAACATTAAAATAGAAACACTAAATTTGCTGGAAGATAGAATAGGAAGAACTCTTGAAGACATAGGTGTGGGCAAAGACTTTATGAACAAAACTCAGACTACATGGGGAATACTACAAAGAATCGATGACTGGGATCACATTCTGTTAAAAAGTTTTTGCACAGCAAAGGGAATCACCAACAGAGTGAGAAGATAACCCACAGAGTGGGGAGAAAAAAAAAAAAAAACTTCCAGATGTTCCTCAGACAAAGGTCTAACATCTAGAGTTTATAAAAAAACCTCAAATATATTAGACAACACCCCTGCAAACATAAAGACCCAATCCAAAACTGGCCTCTGAAATTAATAGACACTTCTCCAGTGAAGAAGTATAAATGGCAAATAAATATATGACAAAGTATTCAACATCACTGGTCATTCAAGAAATGCAAATTAAAACAAGCCTAAGATTCTATGTCACTCCAGAAAGAACAACTATTATCAAGAAATCAACTAATAACAAATGCCGGCAGGGTTGTGGGGAGAAAGAAACCCTCCTCTACTGTTTGTGGGGATGTAGATTGGTCCAATCAATGTGGAAATCAGTATAGAGATTACTCGAAAACATAATTTTTTGAGTTCTTTATGTATTCTGGATATTAGTCTTTTGTCCAAAGAATAGCTGGCAATTTTTTCCCCATCTTTTAGGTTATGTCTACACTGTTCATTGATTTCTTTGCTGTACGGAAGATTTTTAATTTGGTATAATCCTATTTGTTAATTTTTGCTGTGATTTCTTGTGCAATTGATGTCCTATTCAGAAAGTCATTGCCTACATGAAAGACTTCAAGAGTTTTACCTATTTTATCTTCCAGTAGGCTGAGTGTCTCTGTTATAGTATTTAGATATTTACTCCATTTTGATTTTAGTACATAGCAAGAGGTAAGAGTCCAGCATCAATCTTTGCATATGGATAGCCAGTTTTCCCAGCACCATTTCCTAAAGAGGTTATATTTATTCCAGTGTATCTTTTTGGCCTCTTTGTCTAAGATCAAATACCGCAATATGATTGGGATTGTTTATGCATCATCTATTGGATTCATTCACCCACACGTCTGTTTTTGTGCCAATATCCTGTCATCATTTTTTGTGAAAAAATTAAAATTTAAATTTAGATTGCATTTAGATGTTCTTTTTAAAATTAATGCAGGTATTTTATAAAGAGTAACCTGTGGGTTGGATTATTTTTTTGGTTGCTTAGTAACATTGCTGTACGAAAAGCTCTGGCATGTTTCTATAATATACTTTGTGTATAATACTTTGAGGATTTTAATAATCTATTGTTGTCTATTAAGTGCAATTGGCTGCATTGTGTTATTGTTATGTGCTCTCTGCGCAGTAGTTTTACTGCATTTTCTTTAAATATCTCCGAGATTGATCAATACTGACTCATATCTTTTCATAATGATGGTTTTGACTAGAGCTAAACTATTTCAAAACTGCTTCTTCATATAAAAAACAATAAACAAAGGAAAATGTGAACTCTATATGTTACTTTCTTACCATTGAGTGTTTATGATTCATTGTTAATCTAAAAATTACTGCTCTCCTAAAAAGTAAAACTTCATAAAATTAAAGCATCATATTCAGTTATACACACATATTTGACTCAATATATTTATTTGAGTTAGCACATTAAATATGTATGAACTTGTTATAGATTTATGTAAGACAGCAAAAAGAAGTGCCCATCTATTTATATAGTACAAAATGCATAGAAAATAACACATAGTATAAAAATATAATTCAAATGCCCAAATCTTGGAAGGGGCCTTTATGTCCATCACCAGATGAATGGATAAAGAAAATGGGGTGTTTATGCACAGTGGAATACTATTCTGTCATGAAGAAGGATAAACTTGAGCCCTTTGTAGAAAAGTAGATGCAGTTTAAGAAAATAGCATTAAATGAAATAAATCAGACATATAAAATTAAATATTGTAAGGTTTCTTTTATATGAAAAATCCAAAATATAAATAAAAAGTCATATAAATAGTACATAATAGGAAAAAGGAAACTAGATCTTTTGCAAAAGGAAAAGGGACCAAGAGAAAGAAGGAAGGGAAGGGCAGGGGGAGGGTAGGGAGGACGAGGTGATTAAAAAAGGAAGTTAAGATGTATTATGCATACCTACCTATTCCCCAGAAAGAGTGTAATTATTAGGTACTGCAAAAAATGTACTAAAAAATAAAAACTGGGCAAAATTAAAAATGAGAAATTTATGCTTGACCAAAAGACTTTTGAAGCACATCGAATGTAGAGAAGGAACATAAATAAGTAGAGGTAAATATTACTTAACTATGAATATAAATGATATTCAGGACAAGCTGACATGTGCTAGAATAATATATAATCTCTTACTTCACTGGGTTAACATAGCAGAAATTTACTATGTCACTATACACCACACAGAAAGATGCACCTCAGTGTTTCCAAAGTTGTGCATTTTTGTATTTTGGTGATGCTTAGGCTATAGAAACAAAGAGTAGGATCCAATGTCTTGTCATTTATATAAATTTTCAATATTATGTTCAGAATATTATTATTGCCATCTCACCTGTAATTTTATGCAATGAAAGAATACACATATTTGAGAAAACTGTAAAAACAATCTTCATTTTTGATGAGACACACTTCGTGTGAGTGTATTAGGGCATCGCTGTGGCACACAGAAAAATCGGCATTTCAATTGCAAACACAGTGTGTGATTTTTCTCATACACTCTTCATTTCCTATGAGGGAGAAGGGGGGCAAGATTTACTGAAGTCATTCAAGGAGCACATTCGCAACAGCTTCGTTTAAAGATTTGTGAATACTGAAAGAAATAATAAATAAAATCGATGCTGGTTTTCAAACCATTTTTCCAGATGTTGCATTAAATTTACTCGCAATTCTGTGGCTAAAATGAGTCACGTGATTATTGCTTAGCAACGCCCAGAAAGAGAGAACACCAGAAATTGTGGGGAGGAATAATGATTATCGCAAAGTCTTATTTAAGAAGATAATTCTAAAGGGAATATATTTCAAAGTAAATATATAAAAAGCTTTGTTTCAGTGTTAGTATTCACAATATCATATATAGCTGTGTATGTATATTTGCATGTGTTTATACACAGATACAGAAAATGAATAATTTGAAATTCAGAGTATTAAGTTGTATTATCACATATAAATATATTCATGTTCACTTTTATTCACTTTAAGTATCATTTTAAGAAGGAATTTCTTGATTGATTGACTCTGTTACATGGTCTGTGTATTCTCATGTTGGACTATTTCATAAATTTGGTGCTAAGAGAAAAGCTATTGCTGTTAGTGCAATTCACAGACAAACCCTGACAGTGATTGAGAAAAACCAGTTTTATCAGAAGTAGTACTCTAGAGAAAACACAAGATTGTTCTAAAGACAAACTGTCATTGATTTATTTTTTATCACCACAAACGCAAAAGGTACAATTTCATACGTGTGTTTCCATCTCCTTCATTTTGACTCACTCTCTACTCGTGAAGGAAAACCAAAACCTTTCCATCTATATTTTATTGAGTTATTTTACTTTACCAATAGTTTAGTGATATATTTTCTCTTGGATTTTAAATGCTTATTGTTTTAGGATATGTTGTGCCTAAATACTCAATGTAAATAAATCAAGATTTAATTGATTTTTGAAATTTTTGAATATTCAAAAATTTAAAAAGTGTAAAAACACATTGTCTGCTATCAATTAATTATTCAACATTATCTTGTAATATTAAAGCAGTGCACACGATCCTGTGATGCTATTACGTTTCACTGTGAGCACAAAAACAGTAACACATAACTAACTAATGGAGAGTTATTCCATTATTCTCATCAGTGAACTACTGTTAGAGCAGAAATTTTAAAAATTCATACAGAATCATCATTTAATAAGGAGGTTCATGAGATTTTTTTTAAGCTACAAATAATAACAAGAGGCGCTGATGTGAAACATTCTGTGTGGAGATCAGCAAAGTTTTACTTTTCAGAACTAAATTCAGGGGAGTGATAAGTTTATTTACAAAGCTATACTGTGATTTAGTTTTATATTTAAGCTACAATTAATCCTTTTTTGGTGATATCTATTTCCTTGCCTTTTTAAACTCAAATTTTAGATGTTTTTTTGACTCTATTTAGAGCTTGGCAACATATATTTCCCTTAAAACACTGCAAACAAATATACTAGGAGTGCACTCTTTTAATCTTTACTAGTTATTGTGAGATTGCTGTGTAAATTAATAAACACATTTGTAAATACGTTGTTTGCAAGAAGAAAATTTCTGAGTTACAGCTCAGAAAAAACCCGCTGAGTTTATGTCGTAAACATTACTTAACACAGTATAAAGATGAAAAGACAACAGAAATAACTTCATACTTCCTCATGTTCTCATTGTAACAGAAGCCTTAACTGGGAAAACCTTATTCCCCTCTCTTCCTCCTCTTCCAGTTCTCACTACTGTCACTTTGTAATATTCAGAGAGCACTTGGATTATGGATCTGAAGAGAAAAATGCTTTCAGATAATCAGTTCACATACCCATAACTTATACTCAAAGACGGGATGGAGTTGTAAAGTGCTTTTATAATACAATATTATTGTTAAAAGAAAAAAAAAAAAGAAAATCTATTTTGCTGGAGAGCATAAGTTTTCCTATTAACTAACGTCTTGGAGACACATGAGAAAATCCGGTGGCTCCTCAGTCCAAGAGCCCAAGGAGCTGGAAGCCGCACAGCACGAGAGATGAAGGACACAGCACCCATCTGAAGCCCTGGAAGCTCCCTGGAAAGTCACTCATCTGAGGCCGACTTGAAAGACTGCTGAAGAAACTGGAGTCTGAGCTGCACTCGAGATGGTATCAGAAGACACGCGGACGCACCCAGCACACGCACACGCACACACATGCGCCCACAGTGGAGTTTTCCAAGTGCAGGCTGGCTCCTGCTTCTCCTCCTCTCCTTTCGCATGGGCGACAGGCCTGCCGGATTACGCCCCCGCCTCTAGGGCTGTGCTCAGCCCCTCATTTTTCTGGAAATGGTGCCAGTTCTCTTTGTAAATACCCCACGAACATGACCAACATTGTGCTTCGTTAATTTGCTGGGTTTATTTTTTAATTCAGTCAAGTTAATACTCATAATTATTGATTACAATTACTAATTCTCAACACAAATTGCAGATTTTTAATTGTTTTAAATTTTATTTTCGATAAAACACAAATAAAGGGTTAAAATACAGACCTTTACTTGTCAAATACATTGGCATAAGTCTTCATAATTTTTTCACTGATAATATTAAAATGACATGCAACATCTGACAAAATACAACATTTTCAAAATTATTACTGTAAGGGAACAATGACAAAATTGTGTATTTTGAAAACATTGTAATTTAATTAGATTAAGAATGGCGCTTACCATTTTTTCACCAAATTACACAATAAATTATCAAGGTTTTGAATTACAATAACTATTTTACAAATAAATCACAAAGGCAAAAATATTGACAATATCTGTATGTCGACAAAACTTTTACCTGAAGTTTTCTGAGGAATTTTTTGAAAGACACCAAAAATAAAATACCTAACAGAGAAGCGGATGAATTTTTATGTGGATAGCTAACCGGGGAGAATATTTGGCATACCTAGAAATTTTTAACATGTCATAGTCACACTTAAAATTTAAACTATCATTTATGCTTCTGTTTCTTTAGGGCCAGACTTATATTTAAGTAAAAAATCAATATCGGACAATCTGTGATCTAAATATTCATCCACTGGTCATATAATTTATATTGGTGAATGATTTAAATCAAGTAGTTATATTTAGAAAACAGAAGTTTTATCCATACAAAAAAATTTAGCATTTCTATCAGTCTGTGAGAAGGACATGTTTTGACTCACATAACTGTATTTAATTATCACTTATTTGATGCTTATTCAGGGTATAATTTATTCAGTACATTCTGGTACTTTAGTCAATAGGTCTTTACTTCATATTCTGGGTTCTAGTAACTACGATAATACAAAAAATTCTATTTGAATTTGTGTGGATTTAAGTAGAGTATTCTTTGATTTCTTTCACCAGAACTGTAATTTTCACAATTTTTCATGTTTTGTTACACCTAAGTGTTTATGTAATTTTATTGGAAGAATTTGTAGTTAGTACCATGTTCTTTTATGTGGGGGGTAGTATACTAGAGATTGAAACCAGGCCCTTCATAATGAGCTACATCTCTACACTTTTTTAATTTTTATTTTGAGACTGTTTTTTGCTGTGTCACTAATTTGCCCAGGCTGGATTTGAACTTGATACCCTTCTGCTTCAAACTCTCTGGATGTAGGGACATTAGAGGTACTCCATAACAACGAGCTAGTATTATGTTTTTGGTAGTAGTTCATAAATATTTGTCATTGTGTTATGATGTAATTAATTTTCATGTCGATATTTTACCCTGCAACCTCACTAAATTCACTATTACTTATTTTTATATTACCTTAAATTTTTATTTATGTAATTATACAATCCACATATAAAGGCAGTCCTATCTACTCTTTTTATTTTTACTGACTTTTTTTTTTTTTTTTTTTTTG
>PVJO010016332.1:0-41765 GCA_004026905.1 Hystrix cristata
TGCAGACCGGCGGCCGGCCGCAAAGTAAAGTGAGGAAAATGCAAGGAATGTATGCAAATCAGCAATGCAAACAAGCAGCTAGTTAAGCTTCTTCCTCTATTATCTAGGCTACCTGCCCCCAGGGCAGCCCACACTCTAGATCCAGCTATCTCTCACCACATGAGGCTTTGGGGGGACATCTAGACACAAACCATAACAGTGGGTCATTTGAAAAAGAGGAAAGAGAAAGACTGGAACACAGTTGAGAGCAGATTATGACACAAAAGATGGGTCACTGAATGGAAATTTACATACTGAATTTTGAAATCCTCCCCGAGTGGCTCTAGGACTTCAGTCCTTCAGGAATGTAATTACTTCCTTCCGTGACAGTGGAAGACTACTATTCCCTCCAAGTTCGAAATAGTTCAACAGAATTAAAATAAAATCATGGCCATTAACAGCCCACACCAGCAAACTGAGTTCTAAATCAACAGGTTAATGCTGCACTCTCAAAGATGACCAGACAGTCACAGGATGTTCGAAAACAGGCAAAGACATGGACAGACAAGCAGAGAAAAATAAACATGGAGAAAGAGATGCTATAAAATAATGAGAAAATACCAAATAGAGAAAATTTCACTATCATCCTCAGAAATATCAGGGATAGTACTTTTCACAACTAGAAACAAAAACAAATAATTCAGCAAACAGTAATAAAACTGGAGAGCAGAAATGAATGATTCAGTTAATACAGAAGATAACATCGATGAAATACCTCCTCTGAAAATAATGAAAAATACAGAAAAGATGGAAACCAAGGCAGAAGTAATAAAACAATTAGAAAACCTTTGTAAATCTTGACACTCAAATAGAGGAAGACAATAAAGAGCAAAATAAAAGACTATAGTGAGCAGAAAAAGAGGTGGAGGGGATGAAAAAAGGAATTAAGATGCGTTATGTACATACGCCAACTCTACACAAGAAATGCAAACATTATGTACTGCAGGCACGTACTAATACAAAAACCAAAAAAAGGGACTATGAAGGAGTCATCAAATATCTTTTTAAATCTCAGAAATAAAACCAGGAATTTCCAAATTACAAGAACCTTCGAATTGTGCAGTCTTTTGACTCAGTAACAGACTCACATAAAGACACACCACCACAAAGCTGTGTAATACTGAGGGCAAAAAAACAGCCCAATTTTCCAGACAAAGCAAAGTAAGTTTCATAGAAATGACTAAAAATAGAATGTCACTTTACTCTTCAAAAATTATACTGGAATATAATGGCAATAGAGCCATTCCTACAATATTCCGAAGAAAAATACTTTGCAACCCATAACACATAACCATCAAAACTATCAACTAAGAGTTAAATAAAATCATTTCCAGTGTATAACATTTCAACAATTTATTCTCTCTCTCCCTCCCTCCCTCTTTGTTTCTCTCAAATTCAACCCCAGCTGGTCAATTCAGTGACTTAGCAATATCCTGTCCCAAAAATAATAATTTCTTAACAGAATGGGCTTGAGATATAGCTCAATGAAAATGCCCTAAATTCAATCCCCTGTACCACGCACACGCACGTGCGCGCGCACACACACACACAAACATACACGGTAATGATCTCTAACTTAATAGCTCACCTATAAATGTCATTTACAGACATAAGAAACACCGAATATTGACCCAAACAATAAGTAAAAGAGAAAAATGGGAAGTGTTCTGGTGTGTGAGTTTGTGTGGATGGTGGTGTGTGTGTTTGTACTCCAGGTGAGAGGCAGAAAAAGCTAAATTGTCATCTTTCATTGTGGGCAGTCAATTTTCATTTTCCAAGTGGGAAAAATCAATAAATACTGATGTAAATACATTGTTATTATAGAAACAGGGAATAAAATTATTGACTTGGACGAAGTTAGATACAAGTAGAGAATTACTGGGTTTCAAAACTCTCTAACCTTACAGAATGTTGAACTTCTTAAACTCTGTGCCTTAAGAAAGACCAGGTAAATCAATCAATAAAAAGGCAAAAAACCTAAACAAGTTCTTCAATCAATATTATTTGTATAAAAAATATTATTTGTATATACTATTTAATGAGGAACCTATTTAAGTATATATGTTCAAGTATATTACTCATTACAAAAGTGCAAATAAAAACCATAATACCACATCGCCAGCATAGCTAAAATGAAAAAGACGGGTAATAAATATTGATAAATTCAAGGCACAACTGGAATTCTTATTTATATCCATTGGAGATATAAAGGAGTATAATCACTTTGGGAAACTGTTTGGCAGTATCTATTAAAACTGAATCCAAGCATACCCAGAAATTCCATTCCTAGATATCTAAGTATGTGGGATATGTAAATATGGTCACCCAAATAATGGACAAGAATATTTATTGGAGCAAAGTAAACAAAACTAGAAAGAACCCAAATTTCCAAGGATAGAATGGATAGAAACATTGGTATATTCACAAAATAAGATACTATTCCACAATGACAATTAACAAACTACAAGCAACAGAATGGATGAATTTCACAAATATAATATTGAACAAAACCATCTGGACACAAAAGAGGCCACATAGTTTGATTCCATTCATACTCTGCTCAAACACTGGTAACCTGATCTACGGTATGGGAAGTCAGGATAGTGGTTCCTCCTCATGGGTCTTGGCAGAGGACAGGAGAAGTGTCCTCCAGGAACAGATTACGACCTAATTTTTAATTTTGAACCTGTTTTCAAAGGTGTTTTCATTTTATAAAAACTCACTGAGCTGTGTACTTAGGTTTTGTGTGTTTCTCTACATACATATCAGTTTCAATAAAAGTTTGCTAACTTTCTGTGAAATCTTCCAGATATCCTGCTTTTCATTCTACCTACACTAGGAATCATTTTGAAGGTTGAGATCACCCTAAAGGGGTATGGAACACAAAGTATCAATCATCACTTTTTTTTGCTAGATAAAAACTCTGTTAAAGGTTACAGAAATCGAGGAGAGAAAAAATAACTTACATAAAAATCACTTTTCAGGAATACCTTTAATAATGCAAGAATTTAAAACAGAAGAAATGTAATAGCTAGGAACTTAAAATAGAAGAAACTGCCTACTGTTTTGTTTAAGTACATTCCAATCCCAGAACTATGAGGTGTGTGATCCTTGAACATGTTATCTAACATTTTCAGGCTGCAATCTTCTCATTTATAAATGAGAACAACAGTACCTGTTTTATCATCCATTCAAGTACTTAAAAGAGTAGCTGGCACACAGCAACCTCAAAAAATCAGCTACTGATACATTAATAGACCGAAGAATAGAAAAGATTTTCTGCTCACAAAAGCGGTCTGTGGGCGGCTGGTAACTACTGAAATGTACGCATAGTATTCATGCCATGAAAATGTACTTATTTGACATCAAAAAACAGTTCCCCGAGGAAAAAAAATGAGAGTGTTAAATTAGGGAGGGATCTGTATATATAAAGAAAAGAGACTTCAGATATCTGCTCAGAATCTTCTAAACATTTGCTGCAGTAGCCATTTGTGCACATCCATCCAGAAACATTGCTTTCTTCCGGTTTCTCAAAATTGTAATTTACTGCAGTCTGTTCTGTGGTACTGTCACATGTGTGGGCTTGTTAGAACAACATTTAATTATTATTCCCTGTTGAGGTGGCATCGGCATTGAGAGGGCCAAGTGGCTTTTATTCACTTTAAATTCGAGATCGGAGTAGAAGAATTTAAATATTCAAGTTAGAGTATCAGCTCAGTGCTTACTCTATGGACTTGGGCTACATAATATTTGAATGTTTTATTGTCTGTAGAATAAAGCCAGAGTGTTCTTCACAATGCTTTCTGAGAGGCTCCAAAAAGAAAACACCTCAAGTGTCCATGTCTATAAAGAACTATTTAAATATTAGTTGCAACTGTAGCATTATAGAAAATAGTTTTACGCTATGACTATAGTGAATGGTTTATGCATATGACTCTATCTACTAATTTATTATTACCCATTATTTACAAATTAGACTTTCTCCAAATCTTACAATAATTTTAAGACAGATTCATACACTAAAAATATATATAGCTTGAACAAGACCACATGTTGGGGGCAGAGTTTGTCCCACTTGAGAGACCATTCTATGCAGCACTAACCAAGGCAGGGATGTGCCGTGGGTAGGCAGGTGTTAGGCTGACATCCCTCGGGAACTTTTAGTATTAAATCCCCTTGAGATTTGAAGCCAAGAGAAATGAACAGCTCTGTTAAAGTGAAGTTGGAGGCAGTGCAGCACAACAGAAAAAATAGGATTTCAAACCAGCAGACCATACTTTAAGGCACAGCTGTCTCTTTTATTAGCCTTACAAACACGAACAACTCCCTTCACCAGCACCTCGGCTTCCTCACCTGTAAATCAGGATGATAGTTGAATTATCCGCCACTGAGGGGTCGGGAGATATAAAAAGAGACAACATGGTACCTGGACACAGCCCCTCTCTTCAGACATTATAAAGGCCTGGCAATCCCACTGCGAGGAATCCCACTGGCAGAAGGACAAGGAGAAGAGATAGTCTCCGAGAGCATCGAGGCAGAGGGTGGGACACTCTGAAGTCAGAGTTCGGAACTCGGGGCTCGGGGAAGACGGGCCTGACCGTGGCTGAAACTTTAAAAACCAGTCCGGGCTTTTTGGAGAAGGGCAGCACCGGACAACGTTTAAAAGCCAGCACCATGATCTGAGGCACAAAGAAATGCCGAAACCGGGGCTCTCACACTTCTCCCTTGGAGTCTTATCAGACATATTACTTGGGAGTTTTTAATACCGATTACTCGGTAAATGAGGAAAATTGTTCACTGATCCAGAATCCATTCATTCAGTACAAATTTCCTGAGCGCAAACCAAGGACCAGGGACTGCCGTGGGGGCTGGCTCTGTAGCAGCAAAGTACTTACAAAACCTCTGCCGTCACAGAGGGTGACCTTCCCGCGGGGGAGAGAAAATAAACTAGATAGATGGTGATACGGTCGGTTCCTTAAATGGTAATAAGTGCAAGAGGAGAAAGTAAAGCAAGGAATGCTGGTTCTAATTCTGGAAAGATTCAGGGTCATGATCTGAACAGAGAGGTAGGAAAGGGCTTTTGACTACATGGACTGGCATTTGAGTGGAGTCCTAAAGGAGACGGAGATAGGAATTATAAAAATATACGGGAAGAAAACATTCCTGAAGAAATGAATGCCATGTGCAAAGGCCCTGAGTGATGCTTCTGTGTTGGAAAATAACGAGGAGATAAAAAAATCTACGATGAAATCAGATTAGCGATACGGGATGGTGAACGCTGATCAATATCTGCCCTCTGCTTAATAAAGCCTAAATAACCTACTATATGGCCAGTAGTTAGCACAAGTTCTATTTTAAATTAAGGACTAGGCTAAGCATTAAATAATCACTATGTAGTGAAGTGGTTTCTTTACCAATCTGCTTCTAATCTTCTAATATAGGGAAGTATTGCTGCTGTGAGAGGACACAAAGAAAAAGAAATGTCGAAAAAGAAGTGCAAATATTTTCAAAATCTTGACGCACGGAGCACACGGCGAGCACACCGGTGCCTAGGGCATCTCCACATATCTGGAAACCCAGTGCCATTTAAGGCCTGCCATCCAGTGCTTGGCATTACTGAAAGACAGTGCCGTGATACTCTGCTGAGAGTAAGTCAAACGTATGCTTACAAGTGCAGTTCAGGTTTCTTCAACAGCTCCAATTAAATGATCTTCTAGTAAGAGAGTTCTGGGGAATTTAAGAACCAGGAAAGGGCCATATAGGGCCAGACGTATGCATACATGTGCTATGAAAACCAGGGCTTACCTACAGGAAGAAAGAACTTACTTATCTTCCTGAAAGGAGCTATCTAGTTTGTTTATTTCGAAGTGTTTTAAACACACATTATTATTATTTTTCAGAACATGCTATAAAAACGAAAGATGACCACATTTATTTTGCCTATGATTAACATTTTGAAGTGGAAAAAAATAACACAAGTGGAAAAGGAAAGAAAAAATGTAAACCACACACACACCCTTTTAACTGGGAGATATTGTGGATTGGTACCTGCTATGCCAAGTCCGCAATAATTTGCCGGCATCTTAGAGGGAGTAGTGTGAAGGGTGAAAATTTTGGCTGTACTGTAGGGATGGGTGATAGGAAGAAAGAGGTCAGGAAAAAAGTGAAAAGGTAATGAAGTGTGATATAGTTCATGATGGGAAACCAGGATTGATACAGAGCACTCTGGAGGGAAATTAACATCGCCTGAGAAATCTGATGAATATTTTTAAAGCATTTTTGATGAATATTTTTGAAGACAAGTTTAAGATGTATGTGAGGGAACAAGGGAAGGGGCAGAATGAACGCGGTGGGTAGAGAAAAGAAAGGGAGAGCAAGAGAAGCCAGACAATTTCGGCTACAGCCCACACCACGGACAGAGGCCTCAAACAGGAAGGTTGCTGTGGTAAGAAAATCTGACAAAGTTTAATGGAGGAGGAGTACTGATTCTAAGTGGGAAAGGGAAGATGCTGAGAGTCATCAGTACAATGTCAGCACTCCAGAAAGGAGGATGGAGTTTATCTCAAGGGCACTGAAGGTCATGTAAGGACTTTCAGCAGGAAATAATTTTGTTATATTTTATAAGGACTACACTGGTTGCAATTCTAGAAAAGCATTTCTGTAAGAGCGAAATAAGATGGGGAGCTGGAGACTGGTCTTTTATTGTCATTCCAGGCCCAAAACAAAGAGCAGTGGTTTAGACAAGAAAGTAAGATTAAGGAAAAATAAATGGCGTCATGCTGACTGATCGACCAGGAAAGAGAGGGAGGAGGGGAGATCAAGGGTAACGCTGACTACATACGGCCCAGCAACATGGGAGACGAGGGATGGGCAGGACCAACAATGTGTGTTTCTCATAATTCCCCAGCTAGGTCATGCCGACGCAGTGCCGTGGTTGGAAACTAATATAATGAGCTATTCTCATTAATTTTTATATTAATTCAACACAGTTTTGAGCAACTGTCATGTGTCGCGTACTACCCTGGTCTTTGGAAATGCAGTGACAGTAAGGTAGACAAAACCCCTGCCCTCATGGAGTTTATATTCCGGCTGGGCAATGGAGCCCTACAAAGAAATTACTATTGTGTCGGACAGCCACACAGTTTCTGAAGAACAAGAAAACATGAGAGAGAAGAAAATGTGCCGTTCGTCCTAGGGGACAGGGCGTGAGGGAAGGTAAATGAGCAGAAACCTATAAGACAGAGAGAATTGAACGTGAGGAGACTGGAGGAGAGAAACATTATAAACAAAACAAACGAACAGTAAGGAAAACGGAACTAATGTGTTCCAGGAAAGAACGTCAGGGACACAATTACCGGCAGCACAGGAGACGCACAACTGAAGGGGGGCAGAGTGAATGCTGAGCAGAGAGAAGTTACAGGGAGCTGGGCTAAGGGCAGGGTCATGTCGGCCACTGCAATTATTTTGATTCTCCTCAGAGTGACAATTTGGAGCCGTAGAGGCTGTGTAGCAGAGGACTGAAAAGATCTAACATATTCTGTCCATGTCCCCAGAGTCAGTGTGCTGAAAAGGGTCTACACATGTATAACAGCGGAAGGGGGATGAGTTCGAGGGGTTCTACCACAATCTAGAGTAGAAGACGGTGATATCCTGTCCAAAGGTGGTGATGGTGGACAGCAGATGAAGTTTGGATTCTACACATATTTTGAAGGCTGGGAAGACTAATTTGGATTTTGTGGGTGAATAAAAAGGAGAAGTAAGGGTGGTTTCAAGACTTCAGCCTATATAATATGAAAAGCTATCTTTCACCAGCCACTGGTATGAGAAAGACCGTCAGAGAAGCAATTTGATGAGGTCAAGACTGGGACTATTCTGCATTAGAAGAGACCCCCAATGTGCAATCTTTACTATTGTATTAATATGTATATCAGTATATATATATTAATGACCGATAGATCTAAATGTGTGTTACAGGCAGACAGACCATTACAAACAAAAGCTGAGAGATTTGAAAAAAATAAACATTTCGCAGACTGGATGTTTAGAAGGGCTGGAGCTTAAGATTTATATTGCAGAGAAACAGGAGATAAAGCTGGAGGTTTAGACAGAGGTCTAATCACAGAGGTCTTTGTATATCATGCTATGGAATTGGGGCTTTATCTTTTAAGGACTGAGGAAGTGCTGAGAGGTGTTCTTAGCCTGATATCCTTTAATAAAATAACCTCCCAAGATCTCCCCTCATGGACTCAATCTACTTGGATAAAATTGCTGCCACCCACAGATAACTTCAAGGTCTCTGCTAAACTGAAGAATGCTTTAAAACCGCATTAGCTAACCAAGGCAGAAATGACTTATCTTTAAAACCACAACTAAAACGAATGCATAGATCCTGCTGTTTGAGTCATCTTATTTTGGAATCAAGTGAACGTTTGCAGGCAACTACCTTTTCTAATCTATGCATTCCATTAGGAGAGAGCGATGTAAATCGCAAGAGTTATACTCCTTCTAGGTCAAGCTATTGGCTTCAATTAGCCTTTTTTCCACATGATCTACAGTGGGTTACATATTCTTGGATACAAAGACACATGGCGAGTTACTAGGGAAATTCTGTAATTTCTGGACTCCATTTGGTCATACTTTCACACAAAGATGAGTTTCCTTTCTGGTTAGTCGTTAGGCTTCAAGTTACAGCCATGTTTGTATTTTCCACGACACAGGATTAAAAATGAGTTTATGAACATGACTCCTGACTTTCACAGTTCAATGGTGTGGGCTTGCCTGATGGGAAGAAAGAACTGCCTGTCATCTAAATAGTCAGGAATTATTTTCTGCATTACTAACTAGACAAGGCAATCACTAATGGCTTTCATTTATTTTATGGTGATTGTCAATCTGTTAAAAAGATTGGTTCTCTTCTCTAATGGCAAAAGTGCAAACAGCTTTATGGAAATGCCTGCTGACAAAGCCACTGGAAATACAAAAAAAAATTTCTGTATTATTCAGGTTCATGGCATGCCCACCATCTTTATGATATGCCTTATTGTAGACATCCTTCAAGTAAGATTTGAATTGGAATTAGAAATTGTGGACTATAAAATGAAAAGAATATATCATGCGAGATTTAGCATCCTTATCTGTGCTCATTCATTTATTCTTTTATCAACTATGTATATAATTTAAAAACACAGAACATTAAAATTGGATTTTCTTCTGGAAGGTTATGATGGAATAGTTACTAAGGACTCGCATCCCAAAGCTGGATGCTAAACGCACATTATGACACTTGTAAAAATTTGTTGTATCCCCACTAGTCATTATCCAATGTCTAGCTCTGTAAAAACAGGTCTAGAAAATCAACAGGGACATTGATAAAGATAAAAGCAAGGACTCTGTTGGAGAAAGGCTATTTGGAATGCTGCCAATTCCAGCTCATTTTTTTTTTTCTTACAAATAGGAAAGGAAGAACTTGTTCCCTAAACTCATGCTAGGGAAAGAGACGTCAAGTGCACTTAGACATGTCCTCTGGATGTGGAGGGACATAGAAACTAATATTTGCATCATATCTCAAAGGTCTAAGGATAAATGTCTGGGTCTGAGGCTGCCTCTGTCTCATGGCAAAGAAAACTAATGTTAGCAGACAGTTCACAGCACTCAGTCTGACAGGGGCGTGAGCAAGAATCTGCTTTAAGGAAATCCTGCAAGTGAAAGTCACCCTAATCATATGTAAATCTGAAAGGCAAAAGATTCACAACAGAGAAACTGACCCATGGGTGAGAGCAGGTTGTCACAGCTTCAGAAGAATAAAACTAGTTACTAAAAAAAAATAAGTTATTTATATAACATTTATGATCTTTTTATTTTAAAGTTTTTTAAAAAGATTTATTACAAAAATGGATTTTTTTACAGAAAAATTAGAAAATTCAGAGAAGCAAACTAGGAAAACCACTGCTGAAAACTGTCTTGCAAATAGATAATGCTCTCAAATGTTCTTTGCTATTTGCTTGAACATTCTCGGTCAAGTACTTATCATGCTTTGGAAAATTTGAGAGATGCTGAGAGATTCAATAGTTACATGACAGGCTGGGGATTAAGCTCAGTGCTTAGAGTGTTTGCCATGCAAGCACAAGGCCCTGAGCTTGATCCCCGGCACCACAAAAAAACAAAACAAAACAACAAAAAAAAAGTTATGTGACTCTCCTAAGTAACAGTTAATAAATAACCCATTTCCAAAACAATTCTAAGAAAAAACTACAATTTGTCATTTATTAAAAAATCACCCTGTTTTCCAAATTATTTTATACGACACTGGAGTCTGTCTTATACTAAGACTGGTGGTGTCCAGCTCTTGAAATCTGATTCAAAATACACTGGTTACAGACACCTAATCTTTATACAGTTGCATTTATACAATTTGTAATTGATCTAACATATAAGAGAAGAAATGAGTATAACTGGTTGATCTCTCTGGACCACCACAAATAAGCACCTTAACTCATATCCCCCCAAATTCATAGAGAGTGCTTGATCAATTAGTTTAGTCATGGAGAGCATATGTTAGTACAAGTTCTCCTTAAAATATGTATACTAAGTTTACTTCTACAGGGGAAATGTTCTTATTATTATACACATTTAAAGTTTTCTTCTACACAATATTATTTCTTCCTTCAGGGAAAGCAAGGGTTAGAATCACAAGCCCTCTGAGTGGAGTTAGAACACTCGCCTGTTTCCTCCATCAATAAGGGAGGTGGACATGAAGCAGGCTGAGTTTTCCCACCACCCAGCTATGAGACTGTAAAGAGGTGCAACAGCTCATGACAGACATCAGTCAGTCTCCGGCTCTTCCCTGATCAAGAATCTCCTAATTACAGTTAACCATAACCTCTTCTAAAAAGCTCAAAAGATACTTAAAATCCATTTTTGTCTCCAAAAATGCTTGAAAGTTTTTATTTCAATAAAACTGAGATATTTTCTCTGAATATATATTATATAGTATGTACTGTATATTAGATTACAGTATATATTATTTTTCATATTACATATCACATATGTCATTTACATATATGGAGTGATCAAAGAATATGGTCAATGTCTAAATGTTTAAAAAAATTATTAAAGTAAAAGACATACTGCCATTAATGCCCCTTGAAATACTCCTCACTTCACACACACTTATCTCGTCATTCCAGCATTTCTGAAGCAGTTCTGGAGTCTTCTTTAATGAGTATCTTTCCTGCACTGTTATGGCTGCGTTCCTACCCTGAATCTATTCAACAGGTTCACCCTTCACGGTCCTTCTGCCGTTGGCGAAGATCACAAGTCACATAGTGCCACACCAGTTGAATAAAATGGATAAAGATACATCAGAATGTTTTTGTTTGACAGAAATTATCATAAATGTTTGATCAGTAAGATGTGATTAAAAACACAGTTAATGTTGAAATAAGAATAATTATTATAGTAAAAGACACATTGCCATTAATTCCCCTCAAAATAGTCTAAGTACTCCTCCTTGCTTTGAATGCATTTATCCCGTCATTCTTGGAAATCTTTTACTCCAGTAAGTTCAAACATTTAAACATTCTCTGGAGATTTTTGGGTTTTGTGGGGTTTTTTTTGGGGGGGGGGTGTTGTGTGCGCGTGCATGTGTGTGTGTGTGTGTGTGTGTGTGTGTGTTTTGTGCCAGGGATCACTGGAGTTTTTGATCAACCCTTGTACATATCATTCTCAAAAAGACATAAAATTGTTACGTCAGGCCAGGAGCTCTTGGTAGGGACGCTTTTGCCTACCAGAAGACATCTGACAATGTCTGGAGATATTTTTGATGATCCTAACTAGAGGCAGGGTGCTAATGGCACTCAGTAGACCAAGTCCAGAGACACTGTTAAATACCCGACAATGCACAAGCCAGTTCTCCACCATAAAGAATCAGCTATTCCAGAACAATGTCTACGTTAAAGAATTCTAGTCCAGAAATAGCTCTGTACCTTGTATTTACTATATACTTGGTGCTGCTTGCACATTTTCAGGCAGCAATACAAAGTGGAAAATTTAGCCTCACTCACATATTAGAGGAAAAATCCTTTCTATGGCAGTTAACATATTTAGTGTGGCGCACTGATTTTACATGTGGAAAGTCTCTCCGAGGACTTCGAGGTTTTCCCATTTTGTTTTGTGGCTGTCTACATTATGCCAGCATGGACTCCTACTCTTTAGCTCTTATGGAGGTTGAGAACTTTCACTCCCATCCGCTTTCTGTCCCAAACTGCCCTTGAGACTGATTCTTCACTCACCTCGTTCTCAACACATCTCCGTGTTAGCTCTGAAGCCAATTCCAAGCTACAGGCACGGAGGAAAAGCAAAGATAATACAGAGAGGACCTGAGCATGGTGCTGTCTGGCAGCCAGCCGAAGCAGTGTTTGCTTGTCCCTACTGGTGTCACAGAAAGTTAAAATGCACTAAAATTTCATCAATGGAGAAAAATGAAGAGTTCTACATCTTGTGTTACTTGCCACAAACAAGTGAGATTTTTGATTTTTTTATATTCAAGATGGACTTTTCCTTTAATGAGTAATTTTAATGATTTTAACTTAAATGATTTTAAATGTACCCGAATTTTGAACAGCTAAATATCAAAAGCAAGGAATAAAATCAATAACTCAGAGCCAAAGGAATATATTTAAGAGTGAATATAAAGGGATTCTACATAGTTCAAATGAGGCCATTTTGTTAGCCCTGAAATTAAAACAAATCAAATAAAAGATTTAGGATAATCAAGACACCAGACATTCACACTACACTTGCGATTGTTCTTTGGCATTTTGAGTCTCAAGGTATCTAGCATGACTGTTCACTGGCCAATAGACCTACTTTATGTCAATTACTAGTCATTGAGATGAAACAATAGTTCAGACAAGTCATGGCACAGGTTCATTCACTTATTGTTCATCTAGATGCCTTGAACACATCTGATTGGAAAATATGTACTTTAGTCTTTTCATGAAAAATCTTATATACTACTGGCCAATAATAAATGGAATAGCTTTGCTACAGATGAAGAAATCATCACATGCAGGGAAAGCTTGTTTAATTTTAATGTACTTTCTCTTATGGTGATAGTACAATTCAAGAATATGCAGTTATTAATCTTTGTCAATACTTACCTAGAAAAACACAGGCTGCCTGTCTCTATTTCTACTTCTGGTCTTGGCTTTCTCCTTCATCTACAGTTTTCTGTTCCACATTATAGACCAGAGGGCAAGCATTGATTCACTCACTTACTTATTGAGTGGAGGAAGGGACAAAGGACAAATCCACAAGGCCTAAGAAGCCAGAATCTATTTTTCCTGACAATAGGACGTAGTCTACAGCAATGCCCCAACCCCAATTATTTACACTATAAAAAGAGCAATAACCTTATTGATATTGTGGTTTTATATCGCAATAACTGGAGAAGCTTGGTGAAGATGCAGATTTGTGGACCAAACTCCCCAATATTCTGATTCACCCAGTCTGGAGAAGTGGGCCAGGAGTCCACAGTCTAAATAGAATTCCATGTGTTGCCTTTGAGAAATACATATAGAATTTGAGAATACAGGAGTGGTGGGAGGAAATGAGTTTTGTTCTCAGTTTTAATAACTGCAGAAGTTAATTTACTATTTAAGCTTTAGTTGGCCACCCATAAAATGGGAGTAAATATTCTGTCACTTTCATTTATTCTTGGTATTAAAATATTTGCAATAGCCTAATGCATAATTACTACCCAATAAATGGCATCCCATCACAGTAGTATCTATCATCGTTGACATTGCTACAATCATCCTTGTCACTATTATTTCCTATGTATTCAACCATAATAGAGCTAAAAGAAGTAAGGAAAATCCTTTTTTTTTTCATTTAATTAGAAAACCTAATTAAAATTAAATGTACTGCAATAAGGGCATGTGTGAAGTTACCATTAAGTTTCTTTGCTTTGGGCAAATATTCTTCAGCTCTGTGTGATAATTCTCTCATGCTACTCAGAGGCAGTATCTGGCACTTTAATGTTGTTGTTAAGAACAAACCAATCAATTATTTTTAATATGTGTAATTTGGTTTGCTGATAATACCCCAAAATATGGGAACAATGATGTAGATATCACTCACTGACTTCTTTGTTGGATAATTTATGTAGTTATATTTTGATAGCTTTTTAAAAGAATTAGGATATATATCCTAGCCAGTGTAATGTAATATATCAATCACGGTGGAATATAATAAATGGGCTACTTTAAAAAAAAAAAAAGTGTATTACCTAAATTCAGAAACTTTTAAACATGAAGAGAAGGCAACAACATCTTCACTTGCTTGTTGCACATCAGATAAAGACACTCCCGCCTTCACCTGATCAGAGGAATTATAATAATACAGCGCCCTGTTTCTATTTTCTATGCTATAAGAACCATCAAATGTGATATACAAAGAAAACTACAGTGCAGTAATTTAATGCTAAAACACATGAGAAAGTAAACATAAACATTTACTTCAACATCCCACAAGGGCTCGCTTGCCTTGACATGCACATTGGCATGAATATCAAATTTCATTTGTACTCAGGACTTTTCCAATCAATAAGCAAGAAGGATTTTACTAAACATTACCAAGTGTAAACACCACATTTAGTGAAAATTGCAAGGTACATATCATGAAATTTTACTCATACTAATTGGGTTATATTATCAGGTCCATGAATGATAATGTTCCTAATAAAATGATATTAGAATAAAATCCCAAGCACGCAAATAAACCTTCTGCTGGAGTTATTTAAAGTGGTTTTATGCAAGAAGCATGTGCTGCTAATTTAAATTCCGTTGACACAGCGGATTATTGTAACTCTAATAGTCGCATGTGATGCTACCCAATTGATGATAAGTGGGGCAGGTCAGTTCATCAGGCTTTATCTCTAATTAGCACTAAAAACGCACAGTGCAAACTATAGCAGAGGAAAGATTTGACTTTGCTAAATTAAACGCGTTGCAGGGAGGGGAAACGAAGTTCTATTTTCAGGGAGAGGAAGCCTGTTATGGGGTAACCAAAAGGTACTCACTTTGACAGCCACATTCACCGTCAAAACACAACAAAAACCTGTCTGTCCCTCCCTGGAAAATGAGCCTCCACCCTTTGTAAATCAATCCTCTTCTCTCCCCACCCCTGAAAAAGCAGGCAAGATTACCTTTCTCACAGCGGCTTCCTGTGAATCCAGACGGGCAGGCACATTTGTTAGGAGCCACGCATGTTCCACCGTATCTGCAGCCCTCTTCACAGAATGCTGTCAAAAAAGAATGATTTTGCTTAAATAAAAACCAATAAGGATATTCACGGAGAATGGCATGGGCATTGAACCTCTCTTTGAGGCATGAGGGAATATACTTCACTTAGTAACGTACGATTTTCCAAACACAAAAAGAAATCAATTTACTAGCACCCATTTCACTTTTTATAGAAAATCAATTGAAATCATGGACAAAGTGTTGCGCACAGGGGTGGCATATGCTAAACAGCAGTTAGTATTAGCAGCTACTATTGTGGCTACTATTATTATTGATAAATTTGAAATCAAATAAGAGAAATTGAGCAGGTAAAGAAAAGTCAGGGTGAAAACAAAGCCTTTTCTAGTGCTATTTTAAATCTACCATTTTTCACTAACCATTTTGTCCGACAATACCTATTTTTATTTTCTAAATAGGATTTTTGGTATTTGATAAATTTTTATAACATGATACATTTAACTCTTATTTTTAAATAATTAAGATATTCCCAATATTTTGGTAATAAAAACAATACATTGGTTTTGTAGTTAAAATGCTTAGTTGACTCTTAAATTATTTCTCTGGTGAAAGCACTTTAGTGTGGAAGTGCTGGAGAAGAGGGGGATGGACTTGGGCCTTTCGATAAACCTTTCAAAGTTGTCCCAATTCCATCCTAGTGCTATTCTGCTAACCTGCCCAGATCACATTAGTTCCCCTCATACATGGCACTCATAACAGGACAGCACAGCAGCCTGCGCCTCCCCACTGCAATGTTCCATACAACTGGCCATCCACGTCAAACTGATTGCTGGCTACCATCTCATTCACTGAACTATAAAGTTTGTAAGGACAAGAAGCAAAACTGCTGTTACTCACCACTCTATCCTACTCTCAGTATCTGACCACACAGCAAATCCTCAAAGAGTACTTTTTGAATTATTTAATCTTTATTCGGCATCACTCCCATCCAGATGAGAAAACTCTTGTTCTAATAATTCTGCATCACATCCAGAATTTTCTGTCCAGAATATTGCATGGTTGCTTATTGTTAAAGAACCAGTAAGTTAGTGTACTATAAAATATACTGGAAATGTTATTAATGAAGATGGTTGGAAGCACTAACACTGAATTGCTTTTATTGTATGAGACAAATATTTTAAGTTTTAACTGCAGTTCAAAAATATTGCCCACCCTGAAAAAACGGCATGGCTGCATTCTGCTACATGTATCATCACGTAATTAACACGAATTTAGCTTTAAAAGCTAAATCACCTACATAGTTGAATACAAGTTCAAATACATGGAACTTGTCATGATATCACTATTTTCCACTTCATATCACTTGGATGATTTAACCTTCTGACTTCAGCAATTAACTGCGAGCTATTTTGTCTCCACTGGAGGACAAGGCATACGTTGAAATGCAAACACCACATCCTTTTTCAGGCATCTTTGTACAGTTAACCAACACACAAAAAGATGTATACAGTATTTACCTTGGTGCATTCATCACAAATTCCAAAATACATGTAAATATATCTATGTAAAATCTCTTGTCCCCAAAATTACATATTGTGAGCTCTGATGACAGACGTTTCAAATAAGATATTTAAACAATAGCATCAAAGTTGATAGCATAAGATGACAGGGTTTTTGCAAGTTAAAAATGTCAGGGAAATTTTATACAATAAAATTTCAAGTGGCATCGAAAGAGGTCAGGACTTTGAAATCGAAATCTCAACTTGACTTGCCTTTTTCTATTTTATTAGTGCCTGTTAGTATTACACAATGATGGTGTTTGTTGTGGGAAGCTGGTACACACATTTAACACACCTTAATCACTTCAGTCCCCGTACAGCCCTCTCCTTTCCTCCTCCCTTCCTCTTCTCCCCTTCCCTATCTCCAGAATTCTACCTCCTACTTTCCAACTCTCTCTTCTATATTTTAATTATTTATTTATTATGTTATGCATTCTTTAGTTTTCTCAGATTAGAGGAAAACATGAGATACTGAACTTTCTGGATAATTTCACTCAACATGATGATGTCTAGTTTTACTATTTTTTACTGCACAAAGGCAACGGCATTTCAAATAGATCCTACAGACCAGGTTAGGAGACTTAGTGATGATTTATTGTGGGTATATGCTATTGATTTACTCAACCCTTAGTTAGAATTATTAATAGGTTTTGTGAGGATAGCACAAGATGCTTGGACATTGTATGAATGTACAGAAATCATAATTCAAATTCACATGAGAACAAAATAAAACAAGTTAATATTTGTAAGGAATATAAAAGAGTGTTTGGCACATAGTTACTGCAACTAAGCGTTTTGTTTACATGAACCTTGTTGACAACAGTGTCATTGTTGTCACAGTGTCACAGTGTCAAACTATCCAAGACCCAAATAATATAAATCCATCCTACAAGATGTTCAGCATTACAAAGACAAGTTTAAGGCATCTGTATTTTATATGATTGATTTACTTTCAAATAAGGGTAGTATTATCCCCAACTGTAGAAATAGCTGATAGATTTATTATTTTCATATAAAAACAAAAGACAAAACTAAAGTTGTGAAATTAAGTGGCCTGAAATTAAGGCTACATAAGTACTAACTGTCTGAGACAAGAATCTCAAATTCTTATCTCTTTTTCATACGGTACAGTATCAGTTTGTCTATAATCTGGTATTCACATAAACAATTTTACTCTTTTTTGAGTAGTTCCTTAACAGCTAAAGTAAATGAAAAAAAAAAAGAAAAATATGCCCAAATTGTATAGGTTAGATTAAATAATTGGTGAAGTGTTCATATTCGTGTACCCCTTAGTTAATCTCTTTGTCTGATTCTAGTAGTATTTGTAATAAATCTAAACACATACTAATTTTAAATGGGATTTACTTGAAGTAAACAAAGCATCCATTGCCTCCTTGAGTATTAGCACAAAAAAGTAATTAAAAAAAAACACAAAAGCATATAAAGAAGTATGATGTTGCCCAAAATTTAAAAACTCTTTGGGGAACCAAGATCAACATAAGTTTTCTTTGAACATCTCACAAAGTATAAGATTAAACCATTGAATCTTGATCTACAGGTGGTGGATGAGTTCTTTCTATCTGGACAGGTTATGCCCAACCAACTATGCAGCAAACATTTGAAAGGAAAGGACTCTGACATTCGGAGGACATGTAATGTACAAAATATTACTTGTTGTTATCAAAACCAAAAGAAGAAGCCGGGTCACCATTACATTCCTTCACAAGTTCATGAGTAAATGGGCTATTAGAAGGCATGTCCAAATGCTTATTAATTTATTAGTTGCGTGACCTACAGCAACTCATTTTACCTGTGTCTCCATCTTTTCATGAACAAAGCAGTAATGATTCATAATGATAGCACTCATACTGTGAAAGTTAAATTAAAATTACCAACATTAACCACACAGTACAGTGCAAAGCAGTTGGACTGTGCTCAAGAACTGGAGGAGACTGCTGTTTTATATCACCAGGATTCTGTTTTTCCAGACACAAATACTGTGACAGTTAAGCTGAATTTTCAACTTGATTGGCCTGAGAGCAATCCAGGAAGAAACACTCTCAGCATATATAGCATACATTTTGGTGGGTCATGGCCCCTTCCATCCTGGCACGGCTCCTATTCTCTGCTTTCTGGGCACCATGAAATGAGCACTTTTGCTCTAATCCTTCTGCCATGATATTTCTGTTATGCAGACAGCTGATCATGGACTGAAACCGAAACCATGGCCAAATTCAACTTCTCCTCCTTTACAGTGTGGATGCTGAGTATGGCACCCCAATGATGGGAAAGCTGACTAATATAGAAAATCAGTACCAGGAGTTGGATCACTGCTCATGATGTAGTTCAGAAGCCTTTGAAATTGGTTTACAGGAGGAGTTTGGAAAAGACTGCAGATGCCAGCTAGAGAAGCCTAAAACATTTTAAGCAGAGCTGGATGGACAATTCTGATCAAAGCTCAAAATTACACAATGCTGAAAGGAATGTCAACGGTAAAGGCCATGTTAATAGAGTTTCACTTAGGAATGAAGACAATATTGAGAACTGGCCTAGAGGACATTCATTTTATAGTCTGGCAGACTGAGACTCTGCAGGATGGTCAGTTTAAGGGAAGTGGACTAATTGATCTGGTAGAGGAATTTAAAGGCATACCAATGTTCAGACTATGGCATGGGTACTGCTGCCTGCTTTTAGCCAGATGCATAATGAAAATGAAGAGCAAAAAAAAAAACAAACCACTTTTTTGAAAAGCATAAATATTTGAAAAGTTTTAAATTTGGCCTTAAAGTAACCACATGTAAAGTTGACATTGTTTCTGAAGAGATTAACACCACTAATAAGATGACAAAATTTTGAACCTGGTGAAGAAGGATGCCTTGAGGGCATCTCAGGAACCTGTGAGACCCCATTAATCTAGTTTCAAGGGTGTAAAAAGAATAAACACTTAGAAGAGAACCCTCAAGTTCCCTGTTCAAGAAAGGCCACCAACAGATTTGTTTTCTCGTAATTTCACCATGCTCAGCCATCCTGATTTTTCGGGTATGCAGAGTGCAAGAGTTGTGGGATCATGGAAGCTTCCATCCAGATTTCAAAGTAAGGCCTAGAAAACCAGGCAAGATGAACTTCAGAGTGGATGTAGCCATGGAGCCAAAGGTTTAGTTGAGACCTTGGAGATACAAGGAATGTGAAATGCCGTGGGCTGCAACCTGTAAAATCCTTAGGAGTGGGGCTGCCAAATACTCTGGAAATCATGTCTAACTACCATGTGCCCCAAAGCCTAGACATGGAGCTACAGGATTTAAAATTTACTCTGCTGAGTTTCAACGTTACTTTGATTCCATACTTTTCTATAGCCTTATTTCCTCCTCTTAGAATGGGAATGTGTACTAGTACTATTGTATATTAGAAACATTTAATTTGCTTTCTGAATTTTAAGGGTTTATAGCTAGGAGTTTGCATTGAGTCTGAGAAGAAACTTTGGATTTAAATTTTGAACAATGCTGGAACTTTTGAGAATTTGGGAAGGGCATTGTTGAGTTTTCAGTTGTAGGCAGGATCATTTTATCATAATAGGTAAAATTATAACCTTTGGTTTGTTTGAAGATTAAGTGTTGTTTAAGGAGGTATGTTTGGGTGTCAAATGGACAAGGGGTGAAATAGTACAGTTAAGCTAGATTGCCAATGGAGGTGGCTTGAAACCTGTCCAAGGGATTAATGAAGCACACTTCTGGATGTGTCTAGGTGGGGCACGAAGGCATGACCCTGGTACTATATTTGGCCCTGGCCTCCTCCTGTCTGGTACCGTTCCTCTGCTCTGCTTCCCAGACACCATGAAATGAGGAGTTGTGTTATACAATGCCCTTCGACCATAATGTTTATGCATTAGAACCAGTGATCGGGGGTTGAAACTTCTGATACTGTGAGCTAAAAATAAATATTTCCCTCCTTTAAATTGTGGGTGCCACGCATTGTGTTCCAATGACAGGAAAAGTAAGCAATAGAAGTACCATCATGAAACAGTTTTTTTCTGGATTCCAGAGATACAGCATTAAGACAAAAAAGATCCGTATGCTGTGGAGTTTTGTTTAAAATAAGGACTCATTGTCATTACTTCCTTGACATGGTAACACTCATTCTATCATATGGTTTGCCATGGAATCTAGGATCATAATTCTTCTTCAAACTCAGGGACAGCTCAGACACCATGGGTATGTGACTTAGTATGCTGCCTACTTGCCAAGCACTGTTCAGAATCTGAAGCATAGCATAAATAGATTGTAAATATACAATGAGTTTTAAAATGCCAATCTGTAACTTTAGTGACATTTATTATTCAATTCCTTCTCTGGAGGAGATGTTTGATTGGATCAGCTCTAAAATTGTATGGCTTTACTTTTAAAAGAACTCTTCACTGTGCAAGGAAACAAAATCATAAAAACTCAAAGTTGAGGAAGATTTAATCCACAGAAATACATGTTTTCATAATTTAAAGAATCTCAGTATATGAAATGAACATTGACACTGAGGGGAATAAAATGTTAAGGTGGGCTTGCAGACACCAGGCTGCAGATGCCTAGTGTCGATGATATATGCTAAATTTGACAAATATGGTTGCACACAAATAAAAAATAGTAGCCTAAACACTGTTCATAACCTTCTTAAAATTTTACTGGTACATGTTTATTCCGTAGGAACACTCTGACTCCTAAAGAATAAATAAACATATAAGATTCAGCATCATGTGTTAGAAGAAAACACTTTACTCCTCCCTGGTTCCCTTGAGGAAACATTTTCCTTAAGACCATTTCTAACCCCACTCGATCCACTTTGCCCACTCTACTCCTGAGGGGGAAAAAAAATGACACAATGTTCTCTTGTAGAAGGAGGAGGAGGGGCTGCAAGGCGCTTTAAGATCATACGTAAGGAACCGCTACGATTTAGATATGAAAGGCAGTGGAATGTGCTGTTAGCGATGGGGCCTGTGCTGTATGAGGCAGGTCACTGACAGAACAACCTGAAAGAGGGTATTCTTATCCCTGATTCCTCCTTTATCACTCTACTTCCTGTTTACCCTCGAGTGAGTACCTTCCCTCCACCGTGGGCGTCTGCCATGCCATTTCCACCTTGGAGGTAACCGAGCATGGAATGAAGCCTTTAAAAACCATGATCCAAAATAAACCTCTCCTGTAAGTTGCAGTTTCTCAGTGATGAGAAATTGACTAAGACAGAAAACTGGTATCAGGGAAGTGGGGTGGTTTCTCTGATGCTGTTGGCTAGTATGGTTCAGAAGACTTTAGAACTTGTTTGTGGGAGAAGTTTGGAAAATTTGGAGATGCAGGCTACAGAAGAGTTAGAATGTTGTGAGAAGTGCTCAATGTGCAATACTGATCAGAGCTCAGAAGACCAAAATGCTGAGGGGACTGCAGAAGGACAGTAAACACCAGGCCCAGGAGGTTTTAATTGGTAATGAAGACTTTACTGGAAACCAGACTAGAGGCTATGCATGTTTTATTCTGGCAAAGAATTTATCTACATTTTGTTTATGTCCTAAGACTTTTTGTAAACCTGAATTTAAATGTGACAGCACAATGTGAGAATCTGTGAGTGAAGTAAAAAGTACAATAGAGATAACAGGAAGTGGGATATACCAGGAATGTAGAATGTCTTCTGAGGAAGTCACATGCAGAGAGCAAAGTCAGCCAAATAGAAAAGCTATGTGGGCAGTAACCAACAAGGCCACAGGGGACCATCCCTGTGGAGGTCACATATTAGCACGATCTGTGTGTTAGACATGGAGCTACAAGATTTTATGTTTTCCCTGCGGGGTTTCGGTCCTTCATCCTGTTCCTTTATATCCCCATTTTTCTTTTAGAATGGGAATGTTTATTTTGTGCAATAGAATACTGGAAGTATTTAACTTTCTTTTTGATTTTTATAGGGGTTACAGCTAACAGTTTGCCTAGAGTTTTGAAGGAGACTTTGGACTTGGAATTTTCAGCAATGCTGAACTTGTTAAGACTTTGCTGAATGTGTAGTGAGATGAACATGAGCCCTTTTTGGGCAAGGGAAGCATGTTACGGTTTAGATCTAAAATGTCTCCCAATTGCCTCACGTTTTGGGATGTTAACTGAATCGTGGAAACAGTATATTCACCAACAGAGTCACCAGTGGAATAAGACATTAGGATATGGGGCTTAGTTGGAGGTGAGCCACTGGGAGTGGGACTGGAATGTTGTATTTTTGTCCCTGGCCCTTCCTTTCTCTCTTTCCTTCATGGCTGCCATGGAGTAAGTAGCTTTCCTTCCTCACTTCCTTATGCCATGTGGTTTCTGCCTTGGAGCCAACCAATCACAGACAGTCTCCCAATAACTATCAGTCAAGATAATTCCCTCTTCCTTTAAGTTTTGCATGCTCAGTACTTTTCCTCAATGATGGGAAAGTGACTAATACAACAAATGTTCCATTTCTGGCTTAATTTAGGGTAGTACCTTATAGGGAACTGTCTTAGTTATTTTCCTGTCACTGGGAAACAATGCCTTATACTCAAAAGTTAAAAGAAGAGAGATTTGTTTTGGCTCAGTTTCAGCCCATGGTTAGCTGTCTCCAAGGTAGAAACAGAATGAAAGGGGGGCATGGGGGAGCAAAAGGTATACCCAACCCATGGCAGCTAGGAAGCAGAGAAGGGAGGACCTGGGGTTAAGAATACACTCTTCAAAGTCACATCCACAATGACCCCTCTTCAACCAGTCACCGTCTGCTAATAGCACAGTTTATGAAGTCACCAATGGATGAATGCATTGATGAGTATAGCCCCCCTACGGTCCAATCACCATCCACACACCTGAGATTTTAGTGGAGGGAACATTCTTAGATATAAACCATAACAGGTGTGAATTGCATTATTTAAAATAACAATTGATTTGTTTAAATAAGTAAAATATGGCTATCTTGAATTATAATTAAGTCAAATGCATTCACTTAAAATTCCAAGTGGGTACAACATCGTTAAAAGCTGTTCATGTTCAGCAAAGCACCATCCCCTCGCCTTCTTTCTTTCTGGGGAGTAAGCTGATATCTGACAACATCAGGTTTTGTTTTGTTTTGTTTTGTTTTTAACAACAAAACAAACGCTCTGCCAGATTTGAACTCATGTTCTTCAACTGTGTTCTGTCATTAATCAAGGTGATACAGGGACCTCCACAGTTGCTTTTTGGTTTAGTCCTCACGTGTACGGAAAAAGAGATTTTTTTCAAAGGATCCATCAAACATTCTTGGTAGTCACAGGTCTGAGGGAACAGGCAGTACCCTGCTGGTCACTCGGTGGGTTGTGGCCAGGAACATTGCTATAACATCTTACAATACTTGGGAAAGCCCTATACAACAAAGAACTACCTGGCCCAAACTGCCCGTACGGATGAAGCTGAGAAACTCTACTCCCACTGTATATTTTAAGCTTAACGCATTTCCAGGAACAAAATTCCATTATTTTAATCCCCCTTTCCCTCTCAATATCCCCCAACAATTTGAAATATAGAGAAATATGAGTGAAAATAAATTAGGCTGATCTAATAACATGAAACTTCCAGATATCTTTAGCAACACCTATCATCATTCTATTCTCATGCACGTTATACTGCATAATTTAATAGTTAATTATCTACCTCAAAATGCCTTAAACACATTTGCTTTCTATGTGAACATACCAACAGCTTCAGTAGCATTTTCTACTATTCTTTTCAACAGCAACAACACTTATGGCGAGTTTGTTTGTTCAAAATTTATTAAATGTACTGTAGCTTACTTATATACATAATTCCACTTCACCTTTAGAGTAATGCTGTGCATTCACTATACTAAACTTGACAGATGAGAGAGTTGGCTTAGAGAAGTAAAGTGAGTTAGCAAAAGCCATGCTGCCTCTAACTGGCATCGTGGGATTCAAGCACAGTCTTAACCACATCACTAAGCTGTCTCCTTCTACGGTGGACTTACTACTGTGGTCAACAGGAACACCTAGCAGGACTGAGCTGGTATAGCTCTGGGCATACAGGATCCACCTGAAGGTTACTGCCAACACAACATAATGGAGAACAGAAGCAGAAGATAGTGGTCAGCTGTTTCCCAGGAGAAGCTCTGTTGCATTTGTTTCTCCCAAAGAGGACTCAGCTGCTCTTGTCGCAGAAAGAACTCAGGGCCTTGCTGTTGTCGAGGATGCCTGCTGTTCACTTCGGGGGAGCTCTGGTCATCATCTGTGCCTTTAGCATCATATCCTGGTTCCAGTATAGATTTCGTCAGCCTTTTAGTGCAGACACAGATGCACACGGGACATTGCTCTGAGCTCCCAACCCTTGATTGGGTCTTTTGGGTCTCCAGTGCATAGGTAGACATTCTGCACTCTTCCTGCATTTGGTTTGTGTGTGAATACTGTAACTTGTACTTGTCCTGTATTAAATCTGTTCTCTTGCAAACCACTGACTCTAGAAAAGTAACTAATACACCCTCTAAGGCAGCACTACCTACAGCATAAAAATAATATGCTTGGTGCTGAGACGTCTGTAGCTCATTATCAAAATTGTTTGCAACTTCCAGAAGCTCATAGCCCAGTAGCTGAGAGTATCACATATAAAATTAAGTATAATGCAATGTCATAAATACTGCAGTAGCAGTATGAACAAAGTGCTGACAGAACTCTGGAAAGAACATGATTAATTGTGCCTCAGTGACTGGGTCAAAGCTTTGCCGCAGAGCTGACATTTGAATTGGGGCTGGAAGAATGAATAGGAATTTAGCCAGGTGGAGAAGTACAGGAAGAGAGACATTTCAGGTCAAGGTTTTGTTGTGAGGAAAGGAACTGAATAGAAGAAGAAAATGAACAAGTGTTTCTAACCCCCTTCAAGGGGGAGAGGCTGAATAATAAAAGGCAATGCTGAGAAGCAGGTGCATGCCAGAATCTGTGACCCTTCCCTGTAACTTCCTGTCTCCCGTCTACTCATTAAATTTAAGAAGGGGAAGGGGACGAAAAGAGTCAAGCTGTATTGTGTACATGGACCTACTCCCTAAGATGAATGCAAACTTCACGGTTGAAAACATATACTAATAAAATAAAAAGGACATAAAGTACTAACAATTTTTTCTAGAATAAAACAGTAAGAAATAAGATCAAAGAAAAAGCAGAAAAAAAAAAGAAAAAGCAGAGGCCATCACATTCAATGTATATAAGCAGAAACATATCTATCTACTCTTCCATACATAAGGTATTCTCTTATTTTCTGTTCTGTTCCATTCTGTTTTGGACTATGCTTCTATATACTTTATAAAACACAATTATTACCAATGACTTGCTTTCACAACCCATGAAGCCTGAAATTTACTAATAAATTCTTTCATACATTCTGGTTATCACCCATATCTTTCTAGCTCACAGCATTTTTTGATGGAATGGACCATAGTGCTACTTTTATATTAATCCCTAAATCTTCAAATTGAGATGTTGGTCTCAGCCTTAGAAAGTCTGATATGATAAGAATATGTTTTCAAGGGCTGTTTTCCATGGATGTAGTTTCAGTAGAAATCAAACGGCCCACAAAGTAGAAAATATTTACTATTGAGGCCCTAACAGAATACCATACCTCTGTCGCAGAGGATACATGAGGTAGGAGTGGTATAGGTTGAGAGGCAAGATTATGCATCGTTTGCTCTTGTTTTGGTGAGTATATATCCTTTTCTAAACAGAATGTGACATTCTTAAAGACCAAGGTCATGTTTATTGCAACCCTTCATTCAGTGGTCTGTTAAAAATCAGGCTGCATAGCAGAAAGCGAGCTGCAAGACAGTAAGCAAAGATTCATATGAATTTACAGCCCCTCCCCATCCCTCACATTACCACCTGTACTCTGCTTCCTGTGAGATCAGCGGTAGCATCAGATTCTCACAGGAGTGTGAACCTTCCTGTTCATGGTGCATTTGAGGTAGGTGCACTTTGTGCTCTTTTGAATCATCTAGAGCCCAACTCTACCCCAGTCCATGGAAAAAAAATTTTCCTCTCCAGTCCGTGGATCCCAAAATGTTGGGAACTCTTCCTTAAAGACCTTCGAAATATCATCTGCATAAGGTCAAGAGGAAGTTGAGAGAAGGACAGGATGGTCATGCTTGGAAGGTCAAGAATGATGCCATTACTTGAATCTGTGAAATAAATAGTAAACAGGCAGACTGGGACCGAGGGAGTTCAAGTCAGTGAAGAGGAAGAGCATGCACCGAAGTGTAGGTATATGGAGAAGAATCAAAAGTGGCTGCAGGATGATAAACCACATAGAAAGAGAAGCAGGGATTATAACTGGTATATCACAGACCCAGGCTGTGGTCTGATTCACAGAAGGACCACACTGTGTATGTGTGTATGTGTGTGCGTGTGCATGTGTGTGTGTGTGTGTGTGTCCTACAAAACTTATGCATGAGAAACTCAACTGTAACAGTTTTGCGAAGTGCACCTTCAAGCAGCAATCTGCAATCTATGGACACATTTATCACGGCTGTGGGTGTTCCTTATAAAACAATGTGTTTCACCTCTTTTCCTCGTTCTGCCAGATTAATGAGGCAAGAAAAAGGTGCTCACTGGATGTGGACCCTCTTGGACTTTCAAAGCTCCAGAACAGTGAGGAATAAATCTCTGTTGATTATAAATGACACAATCTGTGATGTTTTATTACAGCAACACAAAACAGACTAAAGAAAGACACTTCTGTTCTGTCCACTGATCTTATGAAAGATTTGGGACTGATAATATTCTCTTATTTTTCTACAACTCCAATTTCATTCAGAATAAGGGTAGCAATTTTTCCCTAGAAAGACAGCATTAAATAGCTAAATTTCCAGGTCTTTTTTTTTGGGGGGGGTGCTGGGACTCGAACTCAGGGTCTTGTGCTTGCAAAGCAAGCACTCTAATCACTGAGCTAAACCCCCAGCCCCTAAATGGCTAAATTTGAAAAATGTTTTTAATGAGTTTTAAAATTTTGAAATATACAAAAAAGGAGTCATATAGATGGAAGAACAATTCAGTGAGAAATTTGTAAGATTTGGAAGGGAGGACTACTCAACCCTAATTGTATGGTCAACCACAGACACTTTTTGTACACAACACAGGTGCCAGGCCATTCACACAGCCTGTGGCTTAGTGCAGGGTGACGAGCATTAGACGGGAAATGGAGCTCCAGCTTCAACTCCTGATTCCGCCCTTTATTGCCTGAGTTATTTTCACAAGTTGCTTAATCTCCACAAGTATCAAATTTCTATCTGTATAATCAGGCCAAGAAGAGAACATATGCTTCACTGGCAGCACTAGGATTAGATGATTTAGGGCAAATAAAGCACTTGGCAGGGTTCTCACACATAGTAAGTGCTCAGTAAAGGCTACATCTTCTTCAACACAACAGTTTCTTTTTCTCCAGGTTGACTAATAATGAAGTATTTTCTCCTCAGATATAAAATCTTTTTGCAGCCTGCTTACCGCTAACTGGTACATACATGTAAGCCAGCACTTGAGTTTCTCGACAAATAGAATAAATACCGAAGAAAATAACAAAGGATTACGATAAAAATAGAAAATCAGAGTAATAGAGTAAGTTGATGCTCACATCTCAAAGAGAAAATTTTGAGCAATTAATTCAGAATTCTCTACAACATAAAATTATAGCAAAAACTGTATATATATTTGCAACAAAACCTCAGAAAGTAATGCAAGCTTTGGTGCTCGGCATTTACAGGAGCACTAAGAAATGTAAACATCAAAGCAGTGTCTGTGAGAAGCAGTTGAGGACAAATCTGGGGATCCGAAAGTCAGACGGTTTCCTATTGTACTGCCATTTGGAAGCAACTCTTAGATCACCCTGGAGGTCACAGCCTAAAGACTTAAAGAAATAAATTTCAGAAAACTCAGATAAAAGCCTTCTGTGATTTCATACAACTGCATAGAATTAGATGTTAACTCTCGGAATGAAATATGAACCGAAGCTACACTGGTAGCAGCTGAGTAATTTTGATGGACCAGAGTTCTCGAGAGGGCTTCTCCATTTCCCACTTCCATCCTGCAATCTCTGAACGATTCCACAGATGTTAGCACTTGTGTTAAAAAGCACTTTATATCAATCTTTAAAAGTACTCTGTAATGGTGTCTTCATCTCGCAGAGGAGGGGCTGAGCAGAGAGGTGAAGTGACTTGCCCATGAGAAAGCCCGTTAGGGGACTGAGAATTTAGGACTGATAATACTCCCCAGACTCTCTGATTGCAGCCACGCCCAGGACTTAGCACCTGGCATCAAGTGGCTGAGAACAGAGGCTGACTTCACCCAATAGGGGAAAAAATTGAGGTTTTAAAAAAGTGGGGAGGGAAGGAGAAAAGAGCAAAAATATCATGGAAGGGGAAAAGTAAAAGAAGGAAAAATCATCTTAGCCATTATAGCCTGCAACAAATTCTGCCCCCAATCCTACCCTCACCTTTTCAGATATTTAGCACATGCAGAAATTTTACTTTCAGACAACAAGTGTATGGATTGGAGAGGCCAAGGTGCAAATCTCAGGTCTGCTGTTTCCTAGCTGTGTGGTGTGCGGCAGTCTCAAACCGCTGCAAGCCAATGTACCAGATGGTAACGTGGAAATAAAAACAGGACCATCTTTCTGCGGCTGTTTTGAGGAATAATGTTTCTGTAAGAGTTTAGTTTCTGAGGTTCAAAACATATCCATTATTATTGATGCCATCATTATTATTAGCTACACACTTGTATACACAAGGGGAGCTCCATGTGGGGAAATATTTGCTGATATGGGTAACTAGAGGTAAATGAAACCCTGTCCCACAAGGGTTTGCAGGATGTCATTTGTATTTTGTAAGAAATGTACTATTTCATAATTCCATGCTTAAAGGTCTCAACCAAAGAATTCAGTATTAGAATTATTAATTATCATGTTGTAGAATACAAAGAATTCCAAAGATCTCTGCTTCCTGTAGAATTCAAAAACATATATTTGACCTTTCTTTGGCTGCCTTCAAAGCCAACACCAAGGGTCCCCTTGAGCCCGTCTGTGTGATTAATTCCAGCTCTTGTGCTGCACACACCCGCCAGGCTCCCAGCCTTCACCACCACCCGGTTATCTATCTTTCTAGATATTCAGCTATATCTCAGCTCCAACATGAGCGGCCTTCATTCTTGTGCTAATGTTATTTTTGAAAGGTTTAGGCTCAAATACCTTGAAATGCGTTTCTAATTTATAGGCAGCAGAATGGAGGGAAAACAGCACAGGAATCAGACAAACCTGGATTTAATCAGGAACTATATGACCTTCAGCAAGTTACTCACCTT
Organism: Hystrix cristata; assembly: GCA_004026905.1. Classification (NCBI taxonomy): domain Eukaryota; kingdom Metazoa; phylum Chordata; class Mammalia; order Rodentia; family Hystricidae; genus Hystrix; species Hystrix cristata. Next base: position 30,213 of record PVJO010016332.1, read on the forward strand.
CTGTGAGCCTCCCGTCCCTCTACTTTTGAAATAAAGTCATTAACATCTCGTCAAGTGGAAATGATGGCCAAATGATAAGATATGTCACTTCCTACTACAGATTTGTCCCTTTCCTTTTTCACCAGCAGCTCGTTCTATATACTTTATCCTACCAGAAGCACTTCCCCAAATACACTGAGCTTACATTGGTATCCATGTGTTTAACCCACATGACTCTAGCTACAAATGGGTAAAGCAAGATGCCCTGGCTGGAGGCACATAGCACCTATGGGTACTATAAGAAAGTTTTCACCTTGTCCATCTTCCTGCCCAACCAAGGAGGTATTCCCAACTCAGACTCCCCACTGGAGGGAAGCTCATTCATGGAGAGACCTTTAAAATGCCCCTCTCTGTTCTTACACATTTTAATTGCAAGGGGGTCATGTGATTCAAGGGCTGAGTCATAAGAGAGAGCAACAGAAGGCTCATGGAGAATCGGGTCTGCTGAAGTTTTTGGAACATTTAAGAACTTCAGGGTTTTGCTCTGGCCTTTGGAAAGTTTTGCACTAGTGAGTGACATAATGTTGTTTAGATTTTAAAAGAATCTCTCTGGCTGCTGTATTGAGAAAAATAAAGCAGGGGTGAGATTAAAAACATGCTAAAAGCAGAGAGATATTGAAATAATTCAGACAGGAAATGAATGGCCCCTTGGCTGAGATGACAGAATCAGAAGCATGAGCTATCAATGACTCTTTTGACAGTCTATGTTACGTCGAGATACATGGACCAGGCAGATTGCACAGGAGAGGCAAGATCTTCATCCTGAGCAGACAAAACTGAGTAGCTGGTCTCTTACCTTCCTCAGACAGAATTAGCTCATGAAGAATGTAGTTTTTTACTGAGGAAAATATGGGCTATATTTATATGCATTTTTTTCAGTCTGGACTTCTTTCCCTTGTTGTTAAAATGAGTAAACTCCTCATTGGCCTCTGTATCTCAGCTAAACGTCCCCAGGATATGTCCACATATGTCCACATTGATGAACACCTCCCATCTCAGGGTTCCCGACTATGATAAAGGTCTGTTTAGTCACCTGGCATTGCCCTAACAAATTACCACAGATACGGTAAACTCTGAAATGATGTGGAACAGTTGATTCTTTCTGGGGTTCCTGAGGACAATCTGTTCCACACATCTCTCCTACTTTCTGAGGTCTGACAGTAATCTCATCTCACTTTTTTTATAAAGACTCCAGTGATGAGAATTGGGATCCGTGCTAAATCCGTGCTAAATGTCGCCTCTAGATTTTGAACTTAAATTCATCTGCAATGATGCTCCTCCCAAAGTAGGTCACACTCACTGGCACGCGGACGTATCTCTGAGTTCACTATTCCACCAACTGTGCACGTGCCCTTCCCTACTCCCCTTGAGAGTCAGTAGCACACTTCATATAGTAATTATCAGACTGTCTGATAACCATATTCTTACTGGTCACTTTGACCTAATAGATTTGAGCTTTGGAAGCATATAGACTGTGTCTTTCGTCTCTCAGTCTTCAATTCTGATCACAGCTCCTGTACATAACGCATAATCGGTAACTCCATATTGGATAAATTACGAATCATACAGTAGATTTATAAAGCAGTAAAAGATTTGACTGAGTCTCACCAGGCAGTTTAAACTGCCTATTGTCATCAGAGGAGACACTGGAACATTTGCACGTAATGCTGGTCTTTTACAAATGCTTTGGCTAATAGGTTCCTCAACACAGTTGAATGTCCAGGATGGGAAAAATAATACAATCATGCATTGGCGATGGAAGAAAAAGTCTTGGCCATAAGGACAAATGCATTTTTAATGTGCGTGGTTTTCAGACCTTTTTTAAAAGGCTCACTTCAGTAGTTAAATCATTTCTTTCTTCTTTCATCGGCTATTCTGGTGTGCTCATTTTCCATTTGCTGGTTTTCAAAACTGGGGTCAGAAACCACCAAGATCCAGAGTGCTAACATATCTAATCGCTATCTCAATGAGGAAAAGGGGACTAATGAACACTGGATATAAAATGTGAAATCTTGAGAAGTAACAGGAAAGAAAGGAAGAGACTTGAGACAGCCTGCAGCAACGACAGTGGTGTCGAAGATGAGAAGCAAAGAGTTGAGGACTGTAACATTTCTGAACCCGAAGATGAGAAAGTGGAGCGTGAGGCTAAGTGTGGATATGGACTCACAGCCCAGAAGTCTCCTGAGCTCACGGGAACAGCCTCATGGGCACGACTGCTGAGACGTTCCACTGTCTGAGCTGTAAAATTGGCTGGCAATTCTGAGACGGCGAGTAAAAAAGACAAAGTCTCACTTACTTTAAGAGTTGAACAGTAAATGGTAATGATTCCAATAGAGCAGACTGTGAAACATTCAGTGGAAGGCCAAATCAATTTATGTTCATTCTGCTGGCTGCATAAGGCTTTACTGCAATCAGACGCAGCCAGGGCAGGATGCACTAACGGTGCAGGCCCGAGAGCGGCGCTCCCCGCCGCGCAGCACAGCACCCAACACAGTGACATGCCGCAGCAGCACTGACACAAGCAGCAAGCGCAAAAGGCCTCCTGCACCATCAGAGACCATCCCACGCACACACCGCAAAAGCCAAAGGACCAGGATCAGTCCACCTCTACTTCACTGCTAAATCAAAAGGGCACCATTCTACTAAGCAAATAACGGAGGAATAAGCTCTTTATTTTTTATAAAGGAAATCTATTTCAAAATAAAGAGAATACATTATAGCTTTAAAAAACAACCAAACACGAAACATCAACCTGATTACCATGAAACTTCAAAGTCATTTTCTGAGGTTTTCAGGAAAGTTTCTTCTTGATGCAATGGATTCTCTCGGCACTTTTTGTGCTGATAAAACTACGGTCCACACTGCCAATTCTTACCGCATACACTCGGGCAGAGGCTTCTGGAGCACGTTTTCCTCCCACATCTACACCACCAGTAGGCTCACTACTCTGGCACATGTTATGCTGCCGGTTCCCACAAAGTAATGCCACTGATGAGTCGCAAAGTTTACCTCTGTGACTCGTCTGAAGCGTCACACACAGACCCGCTGCTTTCAAAAGCAAATTACGTTTTTGCTGATTTCTTACCATTCACCCAAGTTGTAATCTAATGCAGAATCAGCCTCCACCCTTCTGCCCATGCACATGGTCGCCAAATGTCCTTTTGTCCTCTCTTCTCCATCTCATTGCTACCTTTTTAGGCACATAAAATGTCCAGGTGCATTACTCTTCTGCCGAATTACCTGTGCAGCCTCTTCATCCTTATTAAAAGGAATCTTTCTTGTCATAATACATAAAGCTTTCATAATATGACCCCAACTCAACTTTCTTAAAGTTTCTCTCAAGATTTTTCAACATTTCTCAACATGCCTTCCCTGACTGTACCATAAACAAAATCCTTCTATAGAATAGTGCACACCTTCCTCACCCTTTAACTGTCTTTCCTCAACACCTAGTTCTTCTACAAAGATTTTCCTACAAAGTTCTTCCTACAAAGGTCCACGTAAACCAAGTCATTTCTTCCTCTTTACTCCCTCAGAACTTTGCACTTATCACAGCCCTTCAGGAAACATGGAATATTTCTCATGTGCCACATAGAAGCATTTTAACACAATTTGTCTCCATTTAACCCTATCCCAAAATATTGTTATTCTTTCAGATTTTTAAATAAGGTAATAGAGTCCTCCAGAGAACTTACAACTTCTCAGTTCACGTGGCTCTTGAGTTGTGAAACATCTGTTACGCATTAATGAAATTATTTGATTTACATGTAATTATTACCATCCATGCTCCCAGCAAAATAAAAGTACTTCATTCACATCTCTCCTCCCAGGCTGTCTCCCCAGGAGCAACATCTCTGACGCAGCTTCCCTTAATCAAACTCTGACAGTGCCACCACCCTCCGTGGCTTTGTGCTGCTGTCTTTCTTCCCAGCACTCACGATATCATGCCAAGCTGTGCTAAACACTCTCCACGAATGGGGCCCATAATCCTCACAACTGGCTTCATAGCTGATTATTCTTACATGCCATGTTATACAGCAAGGAATCCAAGACATACAGAAGTTAAGTAGCTCACTCGAAGATCCACCACACAACAAATGGCTTGCAAGTTGAGTAAGAAGATTATGTAGGAGTTTTTTAGGTGAACAGGAGAACAAGACACTTTAGCAAAGTGAAAATCAGTATAGGCTTTTTAGTATGTGGAGTGAATAGTTCTCTTTCTCTCCTTCTCCTCTGTCTCTCTCTTTCTCTGTCTCTCTCTTGTTCTTCTCTCTCATCTCTCTGTCTCCTATCTCTCTCTATCTCTCTCCCCCCTCCCTTTCCTCCCTCTCTCATCTTTTGCTTGGGAAAGGTTGACTGTATACCTGTTCTACCAATAGGCATATCTAAGCCAACTGAAAAAGACAGTTTTCTTGATGTCATTGTGGGTACGGGACTACTGAAAGGCCTTCTTACTGGACTTGCTTAGTGAATACAATTCTGGAACTGCAGGTGGCCCTCTTTTCTTGCTCATTTTTAATGGTTCCCTGAGATCCAGGGTACGTGTGAGTTTTCATACTTACTTTTTATGTGATCCTGAGCAAGTCATTACACCCTCAGGATCCCACCTCACTTCTCTGTGGGAAGAGATTGTCCTCAAGGGAGTTCAGTGTCCCTTCCAACTTCAGAATGATTTCACTCACTAAGTCTACACCTTTCCTTTGTAAACGAGGCAAAACTTTCAAACTAATTTTTCATGGAGGCAAAAGGCAAAATGCTCCTGAGGCCAGAGCCAACCACAGCGAGGTCCACAGCTGGCAGCATCTGCAGCGGCAAGGCTGGCAACAGAAACGGCATCCTTAGCACTAACCGCGTACAGATGGGTTAGACGTCTATCGATGATTCAGTTTCATAAAACAGCCTGTTGTGCATTCTTTGAAGAATGGTTCCATAAAAATTGTTAAAATTAAAGTTCTGGCACTTAACAGGTGAAATAACAAGGAAAATTCACTTAGGGCTGACACATCATTCCCTGGAGAAGCAGAATAATTGAGGTACTCATAAAACAACAACTATCACCGCAGAGCATTTTCACAGCAAAAAATTGCTTTGGAGTTCATGGAAATTCTATGATGAGGCACAGAAGCATTATTCCTGGTGTAAAGCTGGGAAAACTGATGTTCTGGATGCTATGTGACTCACAGGAAAAACACCAAGCAGGTGGAATGGGTGGAATTTAAATTTTACGTCTTTCGACTTCCACTTCTACTTCTATTAGAATATTTGCCATCTTGGCACCAACTATCCCAGCAAAACCATTAGATGCCACTGCTCTTCTTTTATGTTACATCCACAGAAGAGAATGCTGAGTTCTTGAACAAAGAAGGAGTAGAAAATTGGTATGAGGGGTGTGGACTGACTGAATGATATCCGGCTGAGTTCAGGTGCGCTTTCTGCCTGGGTTTACGCAACCAAATACACATCAAGCAATCCGAGAGCTTCCACACCACGCATCAGGCCCAATATGCCCACACATATGATTGATGGAACTCAATTAGTGCTGTTCTCTGTTGCCTGCTCTCTTAGTGACACCAAGTTATCTCAGCATGTTACAGCTGCCCTGAAATTTCTCTACTGGCTCCTGCTACAATTGAGTATTGATTGAAAAATTCTATTACTGTACTTAGTTACACAGCTTTCAATAAACAGGTCACAGATGGCCCTGTGGCTGTTTTCAAGGAGAGGTGAAAGACCTGGGAGCAAAGGATTACCTGAGAAAATCAGCAAGAAGGCTTTAGATGCTGGACACTCAAGCAGAATGCACAGGTCTCCACGTTTGAGTGTGACCTGGCAATCTGCTATGTACGGATTTGCTTTTGGCCCTCAAATGAGGCACTTCTGCTAGACACAAAGCTGAAAATGTTCAATAGCAACCTGACTGGACTTCAGATAAAAGCAAGAATTAAAAAGAACAAGCACTCGGCATGTGAGGTTTTAGAGGGACTGATACACTACCAGTTCAGCTAAAATTATGAAGTAAGGCTTCTAGTCCAGGCACAGAGCCAGGTACCAGAGATGAAGCAAGGTAAGACATGAGTACCATCATTAAGAGGCCCCCTCAGGCACTGAAAATTAGTACAAAATGCCAAATCCAACCTGCCATTTACTTTTGCAAATAAAAGCCATGCTCACTGATTTTCGAACTGTCTTTGGCTGCTTTTGCACCACAGTAGCAGAGTAGTTGTGAAAGAGATCCTACACACCACAAAAGTAACACGCCTACATCATAGCTCTTCAGAGAAAAACTCTGCTCACCCATGTTCTGGACTGTTAGGGGAGCCACAGGCCCCAGTGGATGACTTGGATGTGATGTCCTAAATTCCTGGTGGTCCACACCTGCAACTCCAACGCTCTTGAGCCTGAGGCAGGAAGACTGCAAGTTCCCAGCCAATCTAGTCAAATTACAGACTTAACAAGAACCCTGTGTCAAAATTTAAAACCAAATTACTGAGGTTAGAAATATAGCTCAGCGCTAGAATTTAGGAGCCTAGGTTGGGATTGTGATAGAAGTTATGTTTAGTAATACTAGATGAGATCAATGAAGAGGAAGATCTGCATAGTCAAGGAATTTCCTTATAAAGGATGCTAACAGAGAACAGAGTACTGCAACATCTCTGAAAAGTTTTTCTGCACTTGATCTAAACAGGACCATGGGAAATCACTACAAGGCATGATCAGCAGGTACTAAGTGTAACATAGGAATAAAGAAAAGGTAATAATAGAAGCTGAGATTGTGTTCTCTGCACAATACAATACTAAATTCTATTACTTAATTCTACCTACACCCATAAATAAATAAATAAATAAATAAATAAATAAATAAATAAATAAATGCTACTGGACTCATTTTAAAGCAACAGAAAGGGTTTCTGTTAAGATTAATTAAAGTGCTTAGCAAGGAATTTGGGACATGACAGGCGTTTAAAGCACTACGGATGCCTGCCTTTGTGGGAGAAGTCTGAGAAACTATTCTTACTGATTCCAAACAGAAGTGAGAGCATGTTAATCAGGTTTTCACTGCTGTGACTAAATATCTGAGAAAGTAAACTTACAAGAGGAATTGTTTGTTTTGGCTCATGGTTTCAGAGGTTTCAGTCCATGGTTGTATGGCTTCAAAACAAAAAATGTCAAAGTGGAAAGGTGTGGTAGAAAAAGCTACTCATCTCATGGCAGCCACGAAGCAGAAGGAAGTAAAGAGCCAGAGAAAGGCGTGGAGGACCGGACATATTCCACCAGGTCACACTCCCGTGATCCACTGAGTCCTCCAAACAGGCCCCACCTCCTGAGCCCTCCAAACAGGACCCACCCTCTATAGTCAGCTCCTAGGACGGGCATTACATGGATCTCATCAGGGGATTAACCCACAGGTATGTTTAAAGCCTTCCTGATTCAATCTACTATCAACACGCCCACAGACACATCCAGAAGTGTATTTTACTAAATTCCCAGGTGTCACTCCATCCAGTTGAGGTGACAGTCAAGGTTAACCACCACAGAAAGTTTTCTAGGCGGCAGATGTTTTGTATATATTTCTTGTCATCCATGCTTTTCACAGGCACTTGGGATACAGTGGGGACATGTAGAGATGGCTCCTGGCCTCAGAGAAGTTACAGTCCAGGCTACTAGCTATGAGTGACCCTCAAAGGAGTGAGGCCACACTTCAGGAGCAAAAATCAGAGATTAAATCAGCTCCATATTCTAGTCATCTAAATATACAAATAATCTCAGCAGACCCATTAACTATGGAGCTGTTAGGGAAAATGTCAACAACAAAAATAAGATCTCATTTCATTTATTTCTTCTGAAAATAGGTGGTATTAAGTGTGAAAGTTGATTTAATTAAAGTTTGAAACTCCAGATGAAGTTTGCTTGCTCTTTCTTCAAAATCTGCATGGATTATACACGTCATGATAATGGGTTTTAAGGCTTAGATTTTCACATTTAGCATAGTGTGATATGCAAATAAGCACTTGATAAACACCTTTGATGAGGAAAATGGCTTGTCTGGGGAATAGTCTGAGCTGCTGGCCATGTGTACTTAGCTGGAGAAATTATCTTTACTCACCCTCCAGTATCAATTCACTCCCGATTAATATAATTCATCACATACACTCCAGACTCCTACAGTCATAAACACTAATTACTTCATCTGAATTACCAACATGGGGCCTTGTTTACAAATGCCTGAGTTTCCCATTTGGAATAAAACTCCCCTTTGCCTGAAACAAATCCATGTGTGAGAATTTAGAAATATGTATTAGAACACACTAAACATAAACCCTTGCTTTTTGGTGTTGTTAGGAAAACAAAGATAAAATGCTGTTCCTCATACTCAAGAGTATTTTAAAGTTCTAGAAGCTTATGTAATGCTTCTAGATCCCTTTCCTGATCCGTGTCATAATATGGGTACATAACCTGCAGCATCTGGCCTTATCTTACTCCCAGTGGCTTTACAAATTAGCCTGGTCTCCTAAAAACTGCAAGATTTTCCAAGACAATCAAATACAATACTTCTCAATCAGCTAGTGCCCAACATAGGACTTAGCACACACTAGATTAAAAAACAAAATAAGAGTAAAAGTTGTGTAGATTACTTCTGGAAAAACAGAGCCTAGAACAAGTCTGAATGCTTACATATTATTGGGAGATAGAAAGGAAGTGAAAACAATCCAGGGACAGTGGGAATGAGAGAAAATGAGACATGAAGCAGAGAAATAGGTGCATTCGTTCACTTGTACTGCCAAAACTAAATACTATAGACTGTGTGGTTTAAAATACAAATTGACTGCCTCTGTTCTAGGGACATGGGGTCCAAAACCAAATTGTTGGCAGGGTCAGTTCCATTGACGAACTCTACAGTAGATTCTGTTCCATACCTCTCCCAGGTTCCGGTGGTTTTCTGCCAATCTTTTCTATCCCTTGACTTAAAGACACCACCCTAATCTGAGTTTATCTTCTCATGGTTCATACTGGATTAGGCATTCACTCCAGTCCACTAGTATCTCATTTAAACTGACTATAACTGCAAAGATTCTATTTCCAAAGCACACCACATTCTCAGATTCTAGGGATTAGGATTTAAAAATACAAATTTATTTCAGACAATAAAAATGGATAAAGCAGAAATAACATTGCACATTATGAGTTAGCTATATCTTTTCAAAAACGCCTGTGGGTTCTTGGTGACATGGGACATCTCAGAAAAACCATTATAGAATGTGTATATTTTGGAAGGGTCTCTAAAATGGAAAGATGAGGAAACGAGTCACGTGTTGCCTCATTATGACGTCCGTCTTCTTCTTGCCCAAATCTCACTCAAGGAGCAGGAACTTCCTCCTTCCTCTCGTTGGTGTCAACCAGCCCCCGTGAATTTAGAGGGGGAGCTGGCGCCTCTGTGGATCTAACCCGGCTGGACTTGGACGGGAGGATTGCCACAGCTTCCGAGAGAACCAGCACAATGTCAGTGGCCACTGAACCTGGCACTTGACAACCCCAAGACAGACAGCAGACTCAGTAAACTCAGAACGGTGGGCAGAATTTTATGACTGTTAAAACTGGAAGGAGTCACTGTTCACCTGTTGCAGTCGGGAAGCAGGCAAGCAGCTCAGGCCCAGGGTAAGTGGGCCCAAACTGCCGAGAGAGCGCCATAAAATAGTGCTGTAAGAACGTACTTTCAGAAAAAGAGCAAATCCTCAGCATTGGCATCAACTATGATGAAAAGACGGGCAGTGATTCGGAAAGTTAGGCGTGTATGAGTGCTGACAGTTTCCTAGGGCTGCCATAGAATAAAAATAAATAAATAAAAACCTTGATGAATCCAACAGTAGCAATTTTCTCACCCTTGTGTTAGCTGGAAGACTGAAACGGAGGCTTTGGCAGGGCCATGTTCCTTCCCTCTGGAGGCTCTCAGGGAGAATGTTCCTTGTGTCTCCCTAGCTTCTGCTGGTGGCCAGCAGTCCTTGGTATTCCCTGTCCAGCTGCATAGCCCGAGCTTCACCTTTGCATGGCTGTCTTGCTGTGTGTCTCTGCATTCATCGGTAGCTTTCCTCTTACACAGTCATATTGGGTTGGGAACTAAGGAGCTGATCTTAACTTGACTGTATCTGCCAAGACCCTGTTCTAAATAAGGGCGCGTTGGTAGATGCACGGGTTAGAACATCAACAATATATTCTGAAGAGGTGTAATTCAACCCATAACAGTACTAGAATAAAGTTCTCGAACTGCATTTATCTCCGATGAATTGTTTGATCTTGGGTGTGTCTTTAAATCTCCTCAGATAGAAGGCTCTGCGTCTTTAAAATGAAATTAGTGTCTCTTCATTTTTAAAATTAGAACCTCTTCCATAAAAAGGCATCGAATCAAATGCTCACAAAACTTCTGAGGAGTTCAGAGGCCTCCTAATGCCCTGAATCCCTGAGACAAATTGTCCCAGTTGATAAGAGTGTCTTCAAACTTTGTCAAGCTGCTATCTCATCATTTAGTTCCAAGTTTTTTAGTAACAGCTTGCTCAAATTTTGTGATATTTATGAAGTTCTATGGCAGGGACATCTCTCTTCAGACACTGAAAAGAAATATGAAAAAGAAAGGTTTCTTTCCTCCCTGCAAGATGTCAATGCTAGTGGTTTCAAGGAATGAATGATATGAGCTGTTTTCTGAATCGCAGTGTCTTCTTTCCTACAAATCTAGATAAAGCTTCAAGAAACTAAAGAGTAGCCACCATCTGCGCCCACCCCAGAGATTCTGGGGTGAATAACCTTTTAGACCATTTATAGATCTGGCTTTTAAGCTATCCCTGGAACAAATAATTCTACATATTCTAGATGATTCTCCGAACACTGTGCTCAACTCTGAAGCCTGAGAAACTCTGACTCTTCTCGAACATGGAGTCAAAGTGCTCTGGTTACCATTCAGCAAGTGTGGACCGACACTGATCAACCCTCGCAGCACATTATGTGTTGAAAATGCATAACTTTTATTTTTTCCATTGCACTGCCATCATGTCTGCCCACTACATCTCTCATCTTTCTCGCAGGTCTGTAAATAGCTGGAGACTAGGAATCAGGCTTCTGTATATTCCTCAATCTAGAAACCACATGTCACAGTGCCAGCCCAGAACAAGAATAAAGTGTCTAAGAAACACAACTGAGGAGGCACGGCCTCTTAGGGTCATGGAAGTGGGCTGTGAGTCGGACATAGTCTTTTAATCTTTTTTTTTTTTTTTTTTTGGTGCTGAGGATCGAACTCGGGTCCTTGTGCTTGCAAGGCAAGCACTTTAACCACTGAGCTAAATCCCCAACCCTTTAATCTTTTTTTAAAAAATTGATTAGTTGCTCTATAATTTTTCAAATGATGCTAAATAAAAGGAAGACAAAGAAAGATGAAGACCAGTACTAAGAGACAGGATAAGAATGAAAACTGAGAGTGAAAAAAAGCAGCCGAATGGAAGAAATAATTGTACTGAATCAGGGACATTC
>PVJO010016333.1:0-42410 GCA_004026905.1 Hystrix cristata
GGGGGGCTCAGCTTCTAGTCGACCATTAAGCAGATCACTTACCCTGACAGTATCAGTAAATTGTAATGAATTATTCAGAAATTTTCATTTGTTTTCAGGTGGGATAAGCTCAGTTTTGCAGAGGGAATGCAGGCCTCTAGGGCTCCCCACAGAACCATATATCAGAGTTCTCATAACCAAAAGCGATATATAAAGCTCCCGCTTCTGCAGCTCCACACTGTGCTGTATCCTCAAAAGCCGCCTGTACTCAGACGTGGTCTTCTTTGAAAGCAGAATGCGATATTGTCTCAGAGATGAGGTAATGCGCACTGAAAGTTGCTTTACTTCCCACTCAAATATCTTTTTAACTCTTAATGAAACGAAGGGGTAAGAGAGGCCTCAGCTCCTCTGCAAACCGAAGCAAAGTTTGGACACATTCAAGTGTGTGTGACGTTCTCTTCACGTTGACCAAATACCTGAGAAAAAGTGACTTTGGGGAGAAAGGTTAGTTGACTCATGGTATCAGCAGTTTCCGTCCCTGACTGGTGGGCTGCGTCGCTTTTACACCCGAGGCGTGGCCCGGGTTAGGGTCTCACGTCATGGCAGCCAGGCTAGAGAGAGACAGATCGCGGGGCCCAGAGAGCAGCCGTGGTCCCCAAGGTCATGTTCCCATGCTCCACTCCACCAACCAGGCCCCACCTAACAACACCATGAAAATATGATTTCATCAGTGGATTAATACACTGGCGATGTTAGAACCTTCATGATGTGATCGCCTCCCCAAAGCCAGTCACCTAGCAATTAGGCTTTCAGCACGTAGGTCTTGAAGACCATTTCCAACCCAGACCAAAAAGGAGCGTAAGGTCATACTTGATCAGAATACAGGTCCGTGGGATTTGGCAACTTGAGGTCTCCTGTTGTGTCGGCCCGAAGACCTAACGATGACCCTGCATCAGTTAGAGTTCACGAGGCTAACAGAATGCATAAATAGATATATAACATGATATGGCTATCAGTAGAGGCTTGCCATGGCACCCTCTGAGTCCGGCGTGCAAGAGTACAGAAGGACCTTCTGGGTGCTGGAGAGCTGGACAATGCAGTCAAAGGCAGAAGACCTGCAGCTCACTGCACAGTCCCATGAGAGTCTGTATCAGGAAGCTGATGGCTCTGTGTGGGAAGGCTGAAGAGTCTGCACTGGAAGCCTGGAAACCAGCATTAAAGGTGATGGTGAGGACTGGAGTGCCTCTGAAGAAGCGGAAGCCAGACTTCCTTCCTCTTTCTCTTTTTATTCCGTCCAGGCCACAGGCCTATTGGTTGGTGCCACCCATGCTCAGGGTTGGTCTTTCCTCTTCAGTAAATCCTTCATCCAGACACACCCAGAGCTGTACCAAACCGATCCGATCAGCTGAGTGTTTCAAGTTGACACCACAGTCAAGTATCACAGACCTGCACTGGCCAGGGAGACCTCCAGAAAAGAGAAAAACCAACCAAGGAAAGAGTGTGAGGGAATATAAATTGCTCTAGGAGTAGTAGTTGAGTATCTACTGACTTTATAAGCATAGCACCTTTATAAAACGTAACTATTGCAAATACACAGTTAATTCTCTATATGTATTTCCTTAAATATCTTTCTCTGTTCAATCACAAGGATACATAATCCTAGTCACAAGTATATTGGGATATAAACAGAGATAGTAGAAGCCTAGAAGAACTAAATTTCTCCAAGGAGATGCTGTGAAGTCTTCGCTATTAAAATGATTTTCAGATGGGTCCCAGTGGATGAGCAGGAGTTCAGTTCGAAGGAGGAAAGAATGTGGGCACGGGCTTTGGTATCACAGCATTCTGTGTTCAAATCACAACTTCTCAATTGTCCGATGCCAAGCATGTCGCTTAACCTTTGTGACTATCTGACCACCTGTAAAATTGAAGTGGCAGTATATATCTTTTAGTGTTGTTATGAAAACTCAGCAATGTATTTTTAAACAGTGCATATCCCACTAGTGGGCTGCTCAGTTGTAGAAACTAAGTAAGTAGTTCCTGACAGGCTTCAGTCAGACGGCGATAGATACAAAGACACAGAGCTGTGAAATGTAATGTACAGATGCTTCTGCAAAGCTGGACACAGGGAGCATGGAAGGGAAAATGGGGGAATGATACAGGAACAACATCCAGGTGACAAAGGCCGGGGTTTGGCAGGTGGTACGACGGAATTTATGCTATAGTCAAAGAGTGCCCACGAGGCATTTGTCAGTAATGGCAGTAGGATCATTCTGGGACCTCCATTAAACAACTTTCTGAAAATATATGGGCATAAGAAAATATTCTACTATTATTCATTACTATTTCAGAAGCACTTTCCCTCCACTTGGTTCAAATTAATGGTATTTTTCTTGGGATCTTTATAGCAAAGTGTTTATACATTGATTTCTTTCAAAATTACTTTCTAGCTCTACGAGTAAATAGTCTCATGATTCCAGAACATAAAATACGGTTGATGGGCTTTTGCATTTTGCACAAAAACATGTTTTTAATTCTTGTTCCTGATAAGGTGTATTAGTTTCCTAGGGCTGCTGTAACAAATGATCACAGACTGGGTAGCTTAAAACAATAGGAATTTATTATCTCATAGTTCTGGAGGCCAGACGTATAAAATCAAAGTGTCAGCAGAGTTACTTCTTTCCAGAGGCTCTGAAGGAGAACATGTTTCCCTGGTGACTCCTGTAATTCTTGCCTTCATTTGGCTTTTAGCTACATTGCTCTAATCTCTGCCTCTGTCTTCACATGACCTTTTTCCCTAGGAATCTCTATGTCAGGTCTCTCTCTTCTCTTATAAATACGCCACTCATTGGATTTAAGGCCCACTGTTAGGATTTCATCTTGAGATCTTTAACATCATTATGCAAGCAAAGAGCTTCTATCCAAATAAGGTCATGTTCACAGATATGGGTGGTTAAAACATGGACATCACCTTTGTGGGATACTGTTCAGCCCATACAGAAGATAATTTGAAGCCTGATTAAAAATCTGTTTTAAATGTTTCATTTATCCACCTTTTGCTCTCCCTTTTTTGCCTTGTTGAAGAGGTCAAAGGGAAAGGCTAGCCGAGGAGTGTCTGTTGCGAGTCCCTTGGCCTTCTTGCCTGTGGCCATGAACTCTCAGCCTCGGCATGTCCAACAAGAGCAAAGATCAGCCACTTTACCTGAAAAAGGGTGCTGAAGGTCACATCTGTGCAAAATGCACGCAGCAGTAGAGACCGTCTCTTACAGTTCTGTGCCAAATCAGAATGTTTTCACCGTCTCAGTGAAATAATGTGTTGTCACCATGTTGTCCTTGGCAGTAATATTTTTTGGAAATCCACTAAAACTGAATCATTATCTCTCATAGCATTTACTGTCTGCCTGGAAATGGGTGCTCCAATTTCTGGTACAGAAGATTTCTACTTTTTCCTCTGTAACAAAATCTCATGTAGAAACTGAATGATTTTGTACCACTTTTCTTCTTCATTGAGGGAGATGGATGGGGATATTTTCTTGACACTGGTAAAAGAAGGTGATGGCAACAATCTTTGGTCATTCAAAATGATGCATGATTGGAGGGTCCGCTGTAATTTTGAAACCTTGGGACTGCAAATTTGCTCTGAGAACCCTTCACCCTTCCAAAACAAGAAACACGGATCCAGTTGGCTGCTGACAGGGTTCACACCATCATTTTTCACTTTACTTTAAGCTCTCACACTACCCGTTCTTAGGTTTTTCTTCCATTTTATGAGTACCTTTTGGCTGCGTTATCCAGTTTTACTGTTTTCGTCCATTATTTATCTCTACTGTAGCCGTAATTTGTACCTTTCTCATAAGATTTTAAGCTCTTGAAAAACAGAAACTACATGGCTCGTTTACTACTTTTACTTTCTCTACAATCCATGGTAGCTATTCAGCAAGTCCTCATTAAATTCACTGAAGCTAAAGATCCAAATTCATTTAAAATTTTCTCCTAAGCCTTGTCCCCAGTAAAGCTCCGCTGTCTGTCTGTTTGGAATTCCTCTTTGCCGCACCCACGTGTTAGTAGCAGGCCTTCATTTTATTAATTCCACTTAACTAACAAGCACCAGTAACATTTCCGGGAGAAGAGGAAATAAATGGAACGTAAATAAGCAAACACCCAGAACACCGGAAGGAGTCAAACAAGAGGGGAGAAAGTGAAGGACTTGAGAGAATGTGTGAGATTAGAAGAGAAATTTCACAACTCAGTGAAGACACTCTGCTGTGGCTTCCTTGTATCTAGCAAGGTGTCAATCATTCAGGATTTAAAAGTACAGGACCCTTCTTAACCCCAAGTAACTGAGATCCCCAACCTCAATTTGCAACCAGATTGTTTATAATAAGCATTTACACATAAATATCCTACTGCTCTTTCAATCTCAACATATCACGAACTGATCCTCCTTTTCAAAACAGCCCTTTTTACTGATGTCCTTAAAGATGGTATGTATCTCTTTGTCACAATGCTTTAAATCTTGGAATCTCCCTTGGTTTTTCTCCCTTCCAACTTCAGATTATTACATCACTAGAATTTTTCATATATTTTCTTGTTAAATTCTCATGACAGCCCTCTGGAGTGCAAACTAATATCTCCAAAGAAGCTATGACACATGCCCAGAGCATAAGTGGTGCTCTAGAAGTATCACAAAGTGCATTTGAGAGAATAAACAAATGGGACACTGTGCAAAGGCTATGCTGTCTGCACTCCATGTTCTTTATAATGTCTCATATCTGCACTGCTTTGTTGAGCCCCCTGTGGCATTTACCCAAACATCCTTTGTCTGTTCATCATTATCTAACAGTGAAAGCTTGAAGAAACAATGCTGTGGGACTCTTTTATTGACTATTAATGAGGACTCCATTTACTCTCTTAAACAGTGGTAGTGTCCCACAGGAAAAATTTCTCTCTGACTCTCTATCAGGAAGAGTTGTATTCTGGGCAAGCATCTGAATCTTCTTATTTTGTAAATGTGGGGAACTAAATCACTGATGTTTCCTTTTTGCTTGCCAGGAAGCTCAGAACTGCATCTGTGACCCAAAGTTCACAATAGACTGAACCTACACGGTGCATCTTCTCAGATTCCCTAAACTACCTACTTGTTTCTCTCTTGGTCCCACTTAAGCCATATCTCACCCCTCTGAATGTGAATGGAATTCCACGGGCACTTTACATGTAGCATTTATCTTCTTGAGTGACTGCAGAGAGGCCAGAAGGAAACTGGAAGTGCATAGAAGGAGCTCCCCGAGGTGAGCCACGAAGGGGACAGAGGAAGCCAGGAATGAAATTCTCTCTCGTTTCTGCCTCCTGTGAACCACTCCAGACATGCTTTCTCCCTGGGACTCTTTTGTAGAAGGCTGGCATAAGACAGAGTGTAGTATATTAATCAGCTTCCTGTCACTGTGACAAAATACCCAAGAAAGGCACTATACAGGAGGGAAGGGGTATTGTAACTCATGGTTTTAGAGGTACAGTCCATGGTTGGTTGGTTTCACTGCTTTTAGGCTTGTGGTGAGGCAGAATCATCAAGCTCATGTCAGAGGAATGCCGCCCACCCTATGGCAGTCAGGAAGGAGAGAGAACCAGAGAGAGAGAGAGAGAGAAAGAGACAGAGACAGAGATGGAGAGAGAGAGGAGGGAATATCAGATTTGGGGACAAGAAATAGTCCCCGAGAACATGCCCTTGTGACCCACTCCCTTCAGTTACACCTCATCTCTTACAATATTTCTCCTAATAATGCCATCAGATTATGAATCCATCAAGGCATTAATCCACTGATGAAGTTAGAGCCTTTGATAACCTTTCAGAATTCCCCCCTCTGAGCACAAGAGCCTTTTGGGGAATGTATCAGATCCAAACTACAAAACAGTGATCAAGCATGTCTTCCAAGAGCTCAGTTTCTTGGTGGCTTATCTTATACAGTAGCAGTGCAGTCCACTATCACAGTACAGTGCTCCCCTTAGTTCCTCGCCTCACTTCTTTCCTCACTCTAGTTGCCTTGTGGGTTTTTTTTCTTTTTCATCTCTGAAATAAATTGTTAGCACCTTGAACCATGCTTCTGGCTCTGCTTTCTCGGGAATTTGTGCTAAGGAGAGTGTAAGAGCATTTGTTACAGGCATAAATCAGCCTCTCTCCTTGCTGCTTTTTGGTTGGTTGGTTGGTTGGTTGGTTGGTTGGTTTTAAGGGTAGTGACTACCTTTTTTTGATCATTGAACTGGGTCTGCATCACCAAGAATTTGTATTTGGCAGAAACTTTTCCTTTTGATGTCTCTCTTAATAGAAAACTGAGAGTAAATGTAATTCCAGTGTTATCCCCCAAACTCCAACGTTTTGACCCCTGGTTTCTTGTTGGTACAGCAGGAATGCCAGAAAGCACAGAAGAGCAACTGCCTGTAGCCTACTGTTAATATAGTTGAAATAACTTGTCAGGCTTCCACTATGAAAGCAGATTTTTTTTCTGCTGGCAGAAACTAGAAGAAGTGCCATAAAATCAGAAATAAGCTGTGAAATGCACTTTAAATTAATATGAAAGTGTGTAGTTCCACTGACCTAGCATTCTGAAAAGCAAGCAGAGTTGTCTTTTGAACGATATAAACCTGTGATGAGGATTTCTTTGTGGGAAAAAGGAAGCAGGCGGAGGATAGGTTACATTTTTATTATTATTTATTATTTTGTTTCAAAATAAAAAAGACAGTTCTCCTTGACCCATGTCAGAAATAAATTCAGAAACAGAATGTTGGCAATCTTGATGGCAATTCCCTCTTAGCCACCCTAACAATAAACTATTTGCAGAGTTTTATGTGTACCATAAGCTCGCTTTTTGCCTGAAATGTGTTTTTCCTTTTAGTTTTTCTAGTTTGAACTTTCATAACATGTTAACAAGACCTCCCTTTCATAAGCAAATGTGTGTGTTTAACCCGAGAGAGGTTGTATTTCCATCTCAGAAGACTCTTTCTGGTAAAAACAGAATATGGCTACTGTGTCAGATCTTCTTCCCAAACACTATTTTAATTTTATTACTTTTTTAAATATTCAAAATCAAGCCATGGTAAGCAAAATAATTGGCTCATTTTAAAGGGAGACTATTCTTATTTCTCATTCACTTTTATGAAAACTAAGTCAGAAATAGAAAATAAATGTTAGAACCTAGCCACAGAGCAACACAGGGTGGCAACAGTTAGCAGAAACTCAGCATTTTTTTTTTCAAGTTTCAAATACCGCCACAGGAAAAATAGTATGTAGAGGTCTGTGCCAACCAGCTACAAATCTTAGGGATGCACCATGAAATCTAATCGAAGGCTGTTAAAGGGAATTCACCTTGACTTTGGCTCCTTGGGTACTGTTTTGAAGACAGAGTGTGTGGAGCCTAGTGACAAAATGATGGTGAGGTGTTTGCTTCTTACCTGAGGGCATTTGGACCAAAAAGAAGTGGGCAGTATTGCTGGGCCTGGTCCCATGGCCCTGAGGTGAAGGCTTGCTTCAAATTTGCACAGTGAAACCGTGGGAAGCCGGGTTATGAGCTTGGCGTTGGAATGAAAGGTCTGAGTGTGCTTTCAGCCAAATCATCTGAGCACCCTGGGGCATGGCACACCATAAATCTCACCAAATTTCCTCAGCTGTTAAAAACAAAAATATGCACATCAACCTCCCGATGTACTTGGACATCAACGGGTAACTTTAATATGGCCTGCAGAGCTGCATAATTTCATTGGGATGGTATGAGTTTTTCTAGCTTGGTTTCCTTAGTGTATATTCACACCTAAATCATAGCGGGGCCTCGAGATTTGTTTTAAGAAATGTTTGAAAAGGACCTAAAATTACGATTGATCAACTTACGTACCATACAATCTTTCATTGTTATTGGTACCACTAAAGCATTATCTTGTCCGACATTTGATTGCTTTCTTGAGGATGATCAAAAAGGGCAGTTTTCAAGTTCTTTTTCCTCAAAGGTATTACAAGGTCACTGCTGGCAATTAAAAAAAGGTGAAACAGACAAGATGCTGGCCCCTGTTACTCTCCTAGTCACTGGAGACTCTCTCTCCTTGTATTGTGCCCCCTCCAGGGTTTAGTTAATAAAAGATTCCGTGCTAAAACTGAATTTGGAAGCTATTAATCTCAACCACCTCGACTTTGGCACCCACCGGCAGGCCTCATTTCTTAAGCGTCTGTAGCGTCACCTCTGTCAAAGGGCCAAATAGAGACTCAGGCCCTCAGATGTCACAAGTGTTGACAGTGTCTCCATATACTTCACTGAGCAGATGTTCATGTCATGCATATCTAACTCAAGACGTCCACTGTGGGAGGGACCAGTTTCCCACTGCTCCAAACTATGGCACTTGTTGTGCACTTTGGGGAACAGAGCGTTCAGCTTCACAGACTCTGAAGGGTGCACACTCAGTGGTCTGCTACTGAGTAGGGATGAAATTAAGTCCCTCTGTGGCAACCTTAGCAAAGCACCTTTCCAAACTGTGAAAAACACTGCTTTTATGGCACTGCTGGCTGCTTCACTCATTAAATTATGAAACAGTTTGCTAATGTCGGTGGTGCCACATTAGACCTCCTTCCTGCATTCCTTTCAGGAGTTATGAAGTTTCCCTTGGCCTGCCTCGATTCACAGAAAAGTAACACACAGCAGATCCTTTCGACACGTATTTGAACTAAAGAATATCAGTACATGAGGAACCAGGCCTCCGAAAGGAAGCACAAATTAATGCTTCGGTTAGTGTTCCTGGGAGTCTAGAAATGATGGCTGGAAAACCTGGAGTTATATGTTGTTCTTGCCTGATTTTTGATACTTTGAAAGTAAAATGCTGGTATTCTGTCTGTTTGTGACCATACAGCTCTTGGTCATAGTCCTTCTTCTTTATGTTTTTCCTGTTCGAATGGTGCTTTCCATAACCACAGTTCAGGAATAGAATGGAAAATGGAAGGCTAACGAAAATGTCGTTTATTATTAGGCCTTGGCGATCTGGGCTCTTTTTCTGTTGTGCAGACACAGTGTTAAAGGCCTGCAGCCTAGAAGTGAATCCACTCCTACATGCCTGTTCCTTCTCTCCTCTATTTGCTTTCCTAGTTTTTGTGTCCTTTCTCATCTCTCCTACAGGTTTTACAAGCTAGTTTCTCCCACAACAGCAACTATTCCCTGTGTGGTCCATGATAACCTCTCAAAAATCTACCCGCCAAACTTTCCTCAGCCTTTCTCCTCTTCGACTTTCCCTTGGTTTTAATTACTCTCTCGTTTCTTCACATCTGATCTTTGCTTAGCTTTTATCTCACAGTGATGTCTCTATTCTGCAGCAACCGTGCTGACTATTCCTTCCCATCTCTTCCACTTGTTTCTAGTCTATTTCCGTCTCTCAAATGAGTGTATCCCCTGAGGTCCCATCTTGATTTCTCTTTTCTTCCCCTCTGAGGTCTCAACCCGTTCCTATGGCTCTAACTATTATCTCATATAAATGGTTCTTACATTTCCCAAGTAATTCCTTTGTCTGTATCCTCTTGCCTTTTAGTTTTATTCCAGTATTGTGAGTTGCATGATGAGAATGTCTAGTTGACATTTTTGCTCATATTCTCAAGTTTATCAAGTCCAAAACTGAACTCGTTATGTTTCTCCTGTACCATTCTTCCTTCTGAGCCACATTTCTTCAATGAATCCACCATTCCCTTAGAAGGCTTGAATCACCTCTGATTGAATGCTACCTTATTCCACATATTCTATATATAAAACAGTGTTATTCTAACAAGTTTCTTGCAATCTCTTTTGCTAATCTGTTTTCATTTTGTCCAGTACTTCCATCTAGTTTTAGCTCCTATTTCCTAACTAGGTTCCTCTGTCCAGATTTTCTGCCTTCCAATCCATTTAGTCCAGTGTTTTCCAGATTAATCTTACTTAGGCACCCATTTGCTTGTAGCACTCCCTTGCTCTGAAGTATTTGATATTTCCCTCTTGTTGCCTCACAAAGTAGAAATCCTTTCATTAGCCTTAGCTCCCTCCATGGTCTGTATCTAAACAACACTTGGGATCTTTAGCTATCAGTAGTTTCTGAAGCCAACGCCACTGCAAAAACCAAAATGTAAGCCTTTCTCCAGTGACACTCTGCTCTTTTCTAACATCGAACCTTTCTCATTTGGTTGCCTCTATCAGTCCTGCCTGAAAGCCCTGGTTTTCACCTCTCCTCATTTAAAAAAAAAAGATTCCCTCACTCTAGTTATATGCTAAGATGCCAGTAAGAAGAAAAAAATTCCTCAATTAATATGAAATACTCAATGGATGTGTGTTATACAGAATTTTGAAGAATCCACGTGAGTTCAATTGACTACGAAAATGTTAAACTTCCATATAATATTAAAGAAGGAAAACAAAAAATACAAATGAAGAGGAAGTGAGGAATGAAGGTAGAAAAGTGTGGAGGAAATACAGTTTTTAGCTTTGATTGGATGCATGTGAAATTTGACCCTTAGTGTTTTGGCCCATTAAACAGATATGTCCTTGATTCTGTATATTAGGAAGACAGGGCACAGAGGAGACTCGAACCCTTCCTAGTGTTTGCAAAGTGTCACAAAAAACGTTATGTCCTCAATAATGTAAACAAACAAAACTGCAGGACTCACATAAGCCTATGAAGTGAGCTATCTGCTATTGAATTGGTACTTGTGGACCTGACATGACATAAGAAGAGGAGAGTTCTTCCTTTCCCACATTAACTTTTGTTTTGTCCATCTAAATCAGAGTCTGAAACTTGGCATTGTTGCGATTTGGGGACACATAATTCTTGATCGTTGGAAGGTTTCCTGTGTACTGCCAGGTTTTTAGCGGCATTCCCAACTGATGCCAGTAGCAGTCTCCTCCCTGGTCCCAAGCTGTGCTAAATAAAAATGTCTCCAGACATTGTCACATGTCCCCCGGGTAGCAAAATCCAGATTTAGATCAAGATATATGTGATTAAAATGAATATAATTCTCTAAAAGCAGAGAAAATGGCCAGGCAAGCATATTTTCCCATGGAAAAGCAACTGGACTCATTTTAAAGTCCTCATTCCCAAACCCCTCCTGTTTACATTCCTTTGGGTCAAGCTTCAAATCCATTTGTATGCTGTAATATTGCGCATCATTTTGTAACATCCATAATCATTGACAGCTATGAAACAGACAAGACTCACAGGCACCATTTAAAACCACTTCTTATACTGAATATACAAATATGACAGGAAAAAGCCCAACTCTCCAAACTTCGATAACTCTTGACTGGGATCTAGTGAACAATTCGGCCATAACCATCTCCTCATCGTGGTAGAACAGACAGATGGAAAAAAAAGACATCATGCTAAAAGACATTGCTAGAACCAGTTTTCTTTTTAAGTAGTCTCCACAATTACTGATCTGTATACCAGACATGCCCGTGTGTGTGTGTGTGTGTGTGTGTGTGTGTATGTGTGTGTGTATTTTCGTCTGCCTTTATGCAAAACCAGTATCATGCTATTGATGCATTTAATTATTTTTTAATGGTAGCAGAATTATCATGTGCAATAACCTCCTAGGACATAGGCCAAATCTAGAAAATTAATTAATCATCAAGAAGAATTACAGAG
Organism: Hystrix cristata; assembly: GCA_004026905.1. Classification (NCBI taxonomy): domain Eukaryota; kingdom Metazoa; phylum Chordata; class Mammalia; order Rodentia; family Hystricidae; genus Hystrix; species Hystrix cristata. The sequence goes on from PVJO010016333.1 coordinate 11,608, forward strand.
AGGTAGCAATTGTGCTGGGACATGGGCGTTTGGTTCTTCCTAGTATCTATCTGGTGAGTGACAGATCTTAGGTAACTGTAGAACTTTGACTCCAATAGTAAAAATTCCCATTCTTGTGGGTCACCAAAACTCTTGGAGAGGTTACTACTCTATTTCAGATACAGATAAATACAGCAAAAAATAAAAGCTCTACCATTCTAGATAACCTGTTTATTTTTTAAAAACAAATACCCACTTTCCTTAGTTTTAGCAGATATAACACTTTCCCTGATAGTAGACAAATTTCTAGAATTTAAGTTTTAAATTGCTTTCCCCCTATAACTTACCCAAAGAATGAATCTCTGTTTTGATTAAGGCAACAAAGCATGTTTTCACTATTCAAATGAATGATTTGTTAAAGATAACACGTGGTCTAATGGACAGTAGCTGTGCCAGCCAAAAGGCGATGCTGCCCATGTACTTCACACAGTTACTGTCAGCCCTGGATATGTGTCACATTTATTTAAACTCAGCTCCCTTGTTTAGCACACGTTTATTAAAAATCAAAGCTAATTTATTACTCATGATCTATCATTCTCATTCTTCCTGCTTATTATGCAGCTTCTTATTCGTGCATAAAGTGATGTAGCTTTGAATTTGTGGATCCACACAAAGTGACATTGTGCAGTGCTACAGTAATGTGACCAGGGCCTTATTTCATTTTCTACTTTCTGCATTGCTGATTAGTCTACTAGAAACACTCTAAATTTACAGGGTCTGTAAACTCCTAAATTATGACGGTTCTTTGGATGTTAATCATCCCCATTCATGTACCCTCTTTATTATACATTCGCTATACAGTATACATGGATGTCCTTTGTATTGTGAGAGAATGCCACTAATGGCAATTCCTATTTCTGTGACTGTCGGTGCCGAAAAAGCAGAGTGTATCTAGCAGAGCCTTCCCCTGCACCACACAAGGCAGTATTCAGATGAGCAACACGCAGGTATTGTAAGAGTCTCCATTTGCTCCTCTGCCAAAGTCACTGAGTTTGTGGCATTTTAACGCAGATTTTATGCTAAGGTAAAAGAGCCACAGAGCCTTTTCTCCTCTGAATTCTATTATGTATCTTAGACAAAGAAGGTATCCTTACATTTCCTGAATTTGACTTCAGTTCTTTTTTCCACCCTCAACATTTTAAAAAGGAAACAGTGAATACCTGTGTCTCTTGAATTCAGAGTTCAAGATAATAATTTTTATTCTTGAATTATAAATACCTTCCTTGACTCAGAGTGGTGCTTTTCTTTGGTTTTCTTCGTTTCTTTTTATTTCTGATAACACAAAAGATGTAAGGCCACCCGCACGTTCCCTTCTATTTTGACCTCCTCAGATCTTGAGGCAAGTTAGATAAGTTATGTTAAGTTTTCTTTAATTAATTAATTTTTAAATTAACAAAAGGCAGATATCTGTAATGTACGATGTCCATCATGATGTTTTGGAATGCGTATGCATTATGGGATGGTAAAATCTGGGAAATTAAGAGATGTGCTATCTCATCATGTCCGGTTTATTTCACCAGAAGAGGTCTGTGAAAAACATAATGAGTCTGAAGTAGAGAAACAGACATAAAGGGCAGAAGAAAACATGTTTAAATGCTTTCCCTTTCTTACACGCTTGTTGTACCTAGCACAGCAATAGCCCTTTTAACCATTTTGTCTTCCATTAAACCTCCCAACAAACATGGAAATGAGGCGACATGACCCCCGCTTACAAGGGCAGGAACCTGAAACATGTGGCGGTTTACAAACCCATTTGAGGCCTCACACTTCTAGGCAGCAAAGCTGAAATCCAGCCAGTGGTCAGAGGTCTCCTTGAATTCAAAGCCTTTTCCGTTTTTCTAATGCTGGAGTAGAGAAATACAGGCCATGATTTGAGAATGACCTTTGGATATAAAAGGGGTTATTTTGTAAGTCTGTGATGATATTCTCGATATTCTTGGGAATAAAAAAAAAAGAAATAAAAAAATTAGCTCTATCTGTACTGTGAGAAATTCAGAAATTTTAGTTGGTTATAAAAAGTAATTTCTCCACAAATTCATATGCGAAATTGGCCTTCCTTTGTTAGTCCAGAAAAACAGATTCTACATTCGACCTGAACTTTTAGAATACATCCATTTATTTAGGGCACAGATAAAAGCCTAATATAGTTATCCGTTGTGTAATAAACTACCCCCAAACGTGGCAATATAAAACAGCAACCGTGATTCTTCTTGCCTGAAGGCAGGCGAAGTACAGTTTGACCTGTCTTTACTTCTGGATGTCTGGGGTCTTGGCCAGGGCGGCTTGCGTATCTGGAGATCATTAGAATGGCTCTGCTAAGGTCATATGTCTGGTGCCTTCTTTCTGCTTATTGGCTGAGTTCCTCGGTGCTTCTCCACATGCCAACTTTGAGGACTGGAATGAGCAAGATGGCTTCTTTTCTCATGTTTAGACTCCCAGCTGATGTTGCCGGATGAGCCGAGGACTGGCCAACCTCTCCCCAATCCCCGCCTTCTCCCAGTAGCCTCCTCATGTGAGTGTCTTGAGCTACTTTGCAGCACGGAGGTATCAGGGCAGTTGAACTTCGCGCAGAATAACTGCCTCCCTCCAGGCATTCCACCAGAGAAGGTGCAAACTATGCTGATTTCCAAATCCTGGTCTTAGTAAGTCATTTTTCACTGCATTCTTTTGATCACATGGATGAACCAAGATGCTGTGTGGAAGGGACAGGATAGGACATCATTACTGGCATCTATGGCTTGATGCAGGCCATTTTTGGAAACTAGCTATAGCAACCTCCATGAAATGCTGGGATTGAAAGACATGTAAGCAGCTGGCTAAATAGGCTGCACACATAAAGCATTTGTCAAGAAGAAAGAAAAGGAGACAGAGAAGAAACCAGGAATAGAAAATTAGTCTTCTGTGCCACTAAGGACAGTTTTATGTGTGGATTAAAGGTAACATACCCCCATGATGTTCTAACATCTTCCTAGGCAGGAAACATCAGGAGTCTCAAGCGAAGTACATTTTAATGTTCTGTATTTTCCCATATATAAGGATAAAAATTGCTTAGGGCTGTGACTTGTAGTTTTCAATTTGCATCTTCATTGCACCAGGGGAAGCTGGTATGTGACACACATGTTTGACTCTTATAACTGAAAATAAAGTAGTATGGGTCTAACTCTATTGGCAAGAGACCTGCTTTTCATAATTTTAGCCTAGTGAATTGTTATGGGTCGTAATTCAAATTTAATGATCTGAGTCTTAAAATGGTCAGATCCCAGCTCTGGGGCAGGCGTACTGTTGCTTCCTAGGAAAGTCTGTTATTTTACATATCGGGTACCTCCTCCACTTTTCTGTGCACCCATAAATAGAAACCAGATGCTATCAGCTGGCCCGAACCAGGGCGAATGTCAGCAGACCCAGAGCTGACGTGAGCATGTGTGGGTCTGTGTTTGAATGTAGTGAGTCCATCGCTAATGACGCGGTACAGTTCAGAGATTTCACTGTTGACAGTGACCATATGCTCTTCCCACAGCTTCCTGTGTAATGTTCGGCTTAGTGTATATTCAGCTGAGGGTTTGAACAGCTTTACCTGCAGCAAAATATTCTACCCACAGGCTGTGCTACGTGATGTGCTAGGTAAAATAGATGACTGCTTCTAAAATATGTGAGAAGTGAATTTTCTTACTAAGAAAACACTGAATGAAGTAACTCTGCTGCTAAGACTTACAAGCTCTTAAACTTGTCTGTAGGGACCAAGACAGGATTATGTTAAGTCTCATATAAACAAAACATGAAAAACTAATACTAATTTTAAGACATAGCCAAGTTTTTTCTGCTGATGGATAAAACTATGAACAATGATGTTTTCTTCTGTTTAAGAAGGACATCTTTCCCTTCCCTGATAACATCTTATCAATCTGCTTAAGGTTAACTTGGTAATAATCTTTTACTTACAAAGTAGAGTAGTTAAATCTGACCAATTTCATGGCCCAGAAAATCCTGAAATAATAAGACAGGTTCCCATAGTCATTACTTCCTTGTGCTACCATTTTCACTATTCAAGTTCAAAGCCATGCCAAGTTTGATGGCTTCGATGTTAAGATAACACATCTTTAAAACAATTAATAAGGATGGAATCCGGGATCCACCACATAATAAAATATGACTTTGGCAAGTAACGTAACTTCCCTTAGCCTGGGTTTTCTTTGCAAAAACAAGGACACTGTAACCTTATTTACTTCCTTCTACAGCTGTGAAGCTTACATGGTATAGTTCATTCAAGGATTTAAAACATCCCTGTTATATAAGCACTGAATAAATATGAGCTTGTATGAAAACCACTAGAATTTGTTTTACTTGGTCACAAATGAATTCTGAGTCTCATTCTCAAACTAATTTCACTCATGGAAGTATCTGCCAGTTAGACTTACCTGAAATTGAGAGGGTGATGGTCAGAATCTAGGTGGGTTATAAAGTCAGTTATGTTATAATATTTTTAAATGATATAGTTCTGATTTCTTTTACATAGTAAAACAGCAGGGGGTCATTAATTGCATTTGGTTCTTTCATTCATTTTCTGCTCAGTTGCTTATAATTAAGGGTCTGCCTTGCAAGTACCCTATGCAATCAGGAACAGAAATTCCAGTGGTGGCCAGTTCAATTTCACTCCCACTGCAGAGTAAATATAAAGTAAACCTAATAGCAAGGGGGCAGGTAGAGAACCACCTTGATTACCATATTCTGTAGTCTGAGTAATTAAACTCTGTAGTACAATAAAATGTTCTTTCATGGTTTTCTTGGAAGAAAAGTATAGAAGTGAAAGTATTTATTTATTTGTCTCAACCAGCTGAGAATTCAGTATTTCCTTGCTTTGTTCTTGGAAAAATGTATACAAGATACTGTTCTTACATAGCTTGTATAGTTACGCATATGTAGATTTTTCTTTTCTGTTTGTGGTAAGATAGTACAGTAGTGGCAAAAATCACGTGTGATGAAACTTTGTGCTTCAAGCAGTAAATTTATGAGATCACAAAACAATAATTTAGGTTCAGACACTCCTAGCCACTGTAACAAAGAAAATAAGGGAAATGATAGCTCTCCAGACTTTCATTTGTTTTAGACTCACAAGGCCTTTAAATAACTAGAGTTGCCAAAAATAGTACATTTTCTCCTTTTATTCAACCAAAGTCAGTGGTTGCTCATTTCCCCTTCCAGAGTGTCACCGTGGTCCAGAGGAGGATAATCGTATACTAATCGCGATGAGAGAGACAGATGATAAATAGGAAATGCAGACTCTTTTAGCCTCTGATAGTTCAGAAAGGATCCTCTCCACTGAGATAGTCAGAAAGCTGCTTCATATTCAGTCTTTGTGTTTTTATGTATGTGTATAAACGTGTGTGTGTTCGTGTGTGGGGGTATTTATATACAGATAGATGGATGGACAGATAGACGGGTATTTAAACTACGAATACCAGAGACAGTAGGATATGTTTCCACTTTACTCTAAGCATTACCTTTCACTGCCAGGAAAGCTTCCTGAGGAAGAAAACGCTGCGTTCTGTTGAGTGTTCTTGTCACTGACAACCTCCTCACCTCTCTGGATACTTTAAAAAGTTACGTCAAATCCTCACTATCTACAAGGGCTGTGCTTTCGTGATTCAGAGCTGGCCCTTTTCAGTACCTGCCTTTCAGGTCAAAAGCCGGAAAGTCAGCCTCTCCAGAAGTCTGATTAGCACTTGAACTTCAGGAGATTGATGACCACCATACTTGATTTTTAAGGCAGTTTTATCCAAGTACAGACCATTATTTCTGTGGACAGTGGTATTTATCTTCCGCCTTTTCCATACATTTTATGCCTAAAATATGCAACTGTGCTTTCCTTCTTTTTGCCATTGGTAATATATTTATTAGAGCATGTTAATACTATCATAAAGCACAGTATAGCATCAATTTAAATAGTTTCATGCAAATTTTAAAAGTAATTTCTCTAATCAAAATTTTACAGGAAACGAGAGAATCCTAATTATACTCCTGACATATACTGACAGTCTACTGATTATACTTCTGTGTTTGCGGCCTGTACTTTGGATCTCAGGCTTAAACATTTGCCCTACATTTCTTACGTGTCTACTACGAAAGAGGCAAATGTTGGAAGTGTAGAAATTACAAAGCGGATTAGTCCTTGAGAGGAGCAGAGTCTGGTTCAGCACTGGCCAATTGAAATATAAGGTGAGCAACATTTGTAATTTTAAAATTTCTAGTAGCCACATGCAACAAAGGCAAAAGAAACAGATTGAATGAAATAGACAGTCGATGTATTCTATGTTATCATTTCAACGTTAATCCGTTTTTAAGCTATGACTGGATGGTTTAGGTTCTGCCACTCTTAAAGACACTTTAAAATGCAGTGTGTATGTTACAGCACATTTCAGCTTGGAACTGCTGCATGTCAGTAGTGGTCTCGTGTGTCGTGGGTGTCACAGGAACACTGTAGCTCTTGTCACTGGACTAAGGGGATGATCATAAGCAGAGGCCACTGAGGTCTGACCTTAAAGGGTAAACAGGATACTTATCACAGCATGGTGGACAGTAGAAAATCAGTCTCTGCTTCCGGTTTAAAGCGATAGTTTACCTGAGCCTCCAATGAGAGTAAGGAGTCATCCAGACCAGCAGAGTTGTAAGATCACTGATTTGGGAGTAAGGTCAGAGTTGGTCACCACTTTACTACTTCTCAGACAGGCTCCTTGGGCAAGCTAATTAATGTCTTTAAGCTTCAGTTTCCTCTTGGAAGGGTTGTGATGAGGTTAATGCAAGAAACACACCTGTCACATTGACCGATGTGTAGTGGGCATCCTCAGTGGATGTTAGTGGCGATCGTATGACTGAATAGAAGCGTGTGATGCATGCCCCGGAGGCTGATAAGTGTGTGTGGCTGAAGGATAAGTCGTCATCAACCTTGGCCCGATGCTAAAATCATCTGGGAAGTTTGAGGAAGTAATGATAGAAAATTTAGGGAAGAAACAAGTCAAACAACACTCTAAATAAACTGATAAATCTAGAAAGTAGTACATTCTACAGGACAGTCAGTCTATTGTCAGAACGAATCAATGGCCAAAAAAGAGTTTTCCAACAGAGTCTGTTCTATATTTGGAAAATTTTAATAGATTAGGTAACTAAACATGATATGTGGCCTTATTTAATCTTGGCTGAAATAAGGCAAATTCTTTCTGCAGAATATAATTTTGTGCAGAACCAGGAATATTGATTATGGTCTAAATAGTAGTCGGTAGCAAACAGTTACTGATATTTGTGAAATAGCAACACCTGGAATCTGTGTTGAAGTGTTTAGACAAAAACAGTATATAGGTCAACAGGTATGGTGTGATCTTAATCATTATTGAACATTGTTAGTGAGTATGTGGAGATTCATTGTAACACTTTCATCTTTTGTTGAAGTCAGAAAATTATTTTAAATGAAAAATATACATAGTAATTAAATACTTGCACACATCACACCAGAGCACAACTTGTTCGACACATATGTAGCTTTCTGATTTGTCTGGAGGGCGCCTGGGGACTGGAGTACTGCCACTCTTGCAAGCTGCTGGGATAGTCCAGAAGAACCATCACCGATGACAGTTCCTGATGATGGTGCAGGACGGGAGTCTGCAGAGGAAGCAGATGCTGCGCTGCCACCAAAGTGATTTAAAGGCTGTCTGTTGGACTAGTCTACCTTCCCACCAACGGTGGAGGAGGGTTCCTTTTTCCCCACAGCCCTGCCAGCACTTGTTGGTTGATTTCTTGATAATAGCTGTTCTTTCTGGAATGAGGTGTTTTCTTTTTTTGTTTTTGTTTTTGTTTTTTTTTTGCGGGGATTGCAGGGGATCGAACTCAGGGCCTTGAGCTTGCTCGGCAAGCACTCTACCACTTGAGCTAAATCAACCATTATGGGTATCTGTATGGAGATTCCTCAAAAAAATAAATCTAGAGGTTCCATTTGATCCAGCTATTCCTCTGCTTGGTATCTTCCCAGAAGAACTGAAAACCTCATACCATAGAGATATATGCACAACTATGTTCATAACAACACAATTTGTAATAGCTAAGCCTTGGAAACAACCCAAATGCCCAACAACTAAGGAATGGCTAAAGAAGATGTGGTTTATCTACACAATGGAGTACTGCCATAAAAAAGGATAAACTAGAGTCATTTGTAGGTAAATGGGCGCACCTTGAGAACATACTCTTAAGTGAAATAAATCAGTCATTCATGAGTGCACAATGAATTGTTTCTCTGATATAAGAAACCATAAGTGTACATAAAGACAAAGAGGCATAGTAGATATTAGGTAAAAAAAAAAGATAATTTTCAAAAGAGAGGAGAACTAGAAGGGGAAAAGAAGGAAGGGAAAAGGGAAAGAAAGGGAAAAGGGGAAAAAACAGCAAAATATAAATAAACCTGCTGTAAATAAGGAAAGGGGGGAATGGAAGGGAGGGGTGGAGAAGGGGCAGGGGACCAAGATACATCATGTATAGGTACAAAATAACCATGATAAATGTGATCATTATGTATACAATGTACCAATGCATGTTCTTGGTAAAAAAATAACAAATTTAAATATTTCCACTTAAAAAAAAAAAAGGTTTTCAGAATCAAAGGGTTGTAACCTACGGAACAACATGGTTGTATGTACATTGTACCACAGGACGACTCCACCAGACTGTGGAGGTTGGGTGACTGGTGGACAAACTGTAAATAGGGAAGTCTTTCTAGAGACACACAAAGAAATGAAGAGGGTCCGATTTCACGTAGTGGATAAACAGATGTAAAGACAAGCAACAGGGGAAGAAGGAGACTAGTAATAGGAACCAGAGGAAAGGAGATTTTGATGATGTCCTAGCTTTGAGTAAGGCAATTGGATGAAAGATGGAGGTCCCTTCCATTAAATTGGAGAATACAGGCGTATTTTTAGGAAGAAAAAGGGAAGAAATGCATCGTCTTGGTTCTAATTAGCATAATTTGCGCTGCAGTAGAAATTCCCTATACAGGTGAGAGAGAGAGAGAGAGAGAGAGAGAGAGAGAGAGAGAGAGAGAGAGAGAGAGAGAGAGAGAGAGAAAGAAAGGAAGAGAGACCCCTACTGGAAGAGATCAAGAGGAGTTTTAGCAGGTTAGGCACTGTGCTAAATGGCTTCTTTGTGTTGTCCTTGGAATCCCCAGCACAGCTCTCTAAGTCAAGTTCTGTAATTACATCCACCTGACAGATGAGGCACCTGTAGCTTCCAGGCATTCAATAATTGCTTGAGGTCATGCAGATAGTAGATGCAGGCTCAAGGGTTCTGCACTACAGACATATGAATTCTAAGTCCATGAATTTCCTCACCATGTTATTGAGCCACCTAAAGTGGGAAATACACACATTGACACTGTATGGGAATATATTCCCACACAGCAGGAGGCTGAGGCCGGAGGATTGCCATGAGTTTAAGGCCAGGCTGGGCTATATCGTTCAAAGCCAGCCAGAAACATAGGGAAACACTTGTCTCAAAAAAAAAAAAAAAAAAAGTGGGAAAATAATTCAAACATAGCCAGAAAGAACAAAAAAGAGATAAATCTGTAAACATCGATACAGCTAGAAGCCAAATATTTAGAAATGCAAATAATCCTAAATGTACTTCTGATAATGAGACTTTTGCATAATAAGAACATTTTTAGTGGCTGTGATATGACTTCATTCAAGGAGTCATTAATGCTTTTTCTAGGATCTTAACTGTCTTGGAAATAGGGCATATAGGTCAGATTAATCTGCTGCATAATTATAATGCTAAAGACACTGCTGATTGCAAGCCTGAATTTTGAAACTTAGATTTTTTTTTGGGGGGGGGGGAATTTTGTTCAGGCAGATTTTACCAAATTGAGAAATGAATCGCCCAATCAAAATGACGAACATTGAACACTTGTCTCCTTGTACTGAAGAGTCTTTTACACTATCTTCCCCAAAGCTCCAAAAATCTGTATTCCAGACTGATGTGGAAATCACCAGATTTCCCCTTTTCAGATGTATACCAACAACTGAGGTGGAAAAGAAGGGTTGCCATAGTATTGCTCTTTTTTCAAGTGCTTTTTCTACACAGAAATGGGCATTTATTTCCAGACACCTTCACCAAGTGTGCTGTCTATGCACTACATCTTCAGATAATTCAGGTTGAATAAACGTTGGGTTATAACTTGGTTGTGCTGTAACTGGAGAAGGGAAAAACTTCATGGTAAATGAGAAAAGCCCAGATTTTGCATGACAATTTTAAATCTTGCCTCTGCTCTTTCTGGCCCCAATTTTAAATCTTGCCTCTGCTCTTTCTGGCTTAGGTTCCTAATCAGGTTACTTAAATTTTCTTGTGTGCAGTAGCCTAATCATGGAAATGGGAATAAGAAATCACACTTGACAGAACTAAGGTGAAGTCTGGCAAAAACGTTGTGACAGTTAAGTTGGACTGTCAACTCGAATCACTTAAGAGCCATCTAGCAGATTAGTGAAGCACACCTGAGGGTGGTCTGGGTGGGTACTGGATGCATGAACGTGGGTACTACATCAGGTCACTGCCTTCCTCTCTGGCGCCATTACCCTGTTCTGTTTTCCCGCTTTGCCCCACCAAGTCCTTCTTCCATGATATTTCCACCTTGGACTGAACCCTCTTAAACTGTGAGCAAAAATTAACTTTTCCTTCTTTAGGTTGTTTATGTCTGGTGTTTCATCTCAGCAATGAAAAGCTGACTAAAATAACATGTAATTAATACTATATAACAATTTTTCATAATCTCAGTGGCTTACAATAGCACAAATGAGTTTTCTTACAATTCAAGAGGTCAAAAGTCCAAAACAACTCTTACTGTGCTAGGTCAGGGTGTTGGCAGGGCTGGTCCTTTCTGGAGGCTTGAGGGGACAATCGATGTCTTTGCCCCCCAACAGCTTCTAGAGGCTGCTTGTAACTCTCAGCTCAATGTCTGTCCTCTCATCTCTCTCTCCTCCTGCTTCTGTTGTCCTGTCCACTATCAGAAGGCACCTCCTGCTTGTACATGTTCCAGAAAGGCAATTCATTCAGATCAGGGTTCTCAGCCAGAGGCAGGTTTCTTTTCCCCAGTGGATTTGGCAACGTCTGAAGTTGTTGTTGGTTGTTATCTCTTTGTGGAATCTGATGAAACTGGCTTTCACTTGCTACTGAAGAGCCTGTGGTGCTGAGGACAGGTCCCTACAGTGAAAATCCATCCACTCCCAAATAACATGATTTCCAGAGTTGAGACACTCTAATAAAAAGATTAAAATTACTGAACCCAATTATCTGGTGCTGCTACTTACTAAACTAGCCTTGACCATGTGCCACCATTTCTCTGGGCCTCAAGTGTTTGTTCCACTTTGTTTTGTTTTGGTTTTTGACATGTGTAAAAGGAGAATAATAATAGTGTATATCACATTGGATTGCTGTGAGGATTAAATGTGATAATGTGTGTAAAGCCCTTAGAACAGTGCTTGACACATAACAAACAGTTGAGGAATGCTGATTTTCATTATTATATAGTGAGTAATAGCAACTGATTTTGTTTGTGCCTTTTCAGGCCCCAATCAAAACGTAGCATCAATAAGTAAGTGAAACTTTGTCAGTATTTTGGGAACAGAGTTTGTTGAGATCAACAGTAAACCAAGTTATTTTACCAAATGTTGTTCATAAAATCAGAATCTTCACAGAACTTCAAGGCCAGGTAATGATCTATCTAAGCTCAGCCACCTCCAAGGAGTCTTTCTTCTTTCCTAAAATTCAGTTACACCACAGAAAAGGACCAACTAGTAAATAATTTTGTATCTCAGGTAATCAGACCTGAGTAACAATAATAGCGTGATATGTTTCTGGCATTTGGAATGTAAATTAAGAGGCTTCTCACTTGTCTGGTTGAATATGCTGGTATGGTTTTAGAAAATATACACGGAATGCTATCTTGCAAACCTATGCCATCCTACATGGTATTCCTCTGCCTTATGAAGCTATTGATCACTCTAAGTGTGGCTAATATAAGTTAAGATGCATGTAATGTATAATTTACATACCAGATTCTGAAGATTTAGCATGCAAAAAGAATGTGAAAGATTTAATACTTTTCTCTTGATTATATATGTAAATCAATTTCAGATATATATAGTCAAACAAAGTATATTGTTAAATTAAATTTCACTAATCTCACTTTAATCTGTTAAAATGATATTTTTATAATGTTTAAAATTGCCTAGGTAATTTGCATTGTATTTCTACTGGAAAACTCTCCTTTTTCTTTCTTTCTTTTTTTTTTTTTTTTGGTGCTGGGGATCAAGCTCAGGGCCTTGTGCTTGCAAGGCAAGCACTCTAACCACTGAACTAAATCCCCAGCCCCTATTCTTCTTAATTTTACTACATTATGTCATTCTTGAAACAAAAATAGAGTGAAACAGCCTATCTCAAATGAAGAGTGCCCCAGTAGATACAGTAGCCAATGCAAAGGAGCTAAAATAAAGATAAGATTTCCATCCCACACAATGTTTATCAAAGGACAGTTCTTGGACCATTGACATTAGTCATTTGGGGTACTTGTAAAAAATGTAGATTCTTTGGTTCTAGTCCAGCTGTATCTATTTACAATCCATCTAGCCAAGAATCTGGAAATTTTAACAGTTGTCTTTTATTAGTACTGAAGTTTGAGAATCAGGGACAATCTTATCACAACTAAGGGAAGCAAACAATCAGATAACAAAGATCTGTACACAGAGGAGCTACAGTAACAGGCCTATTGTCTTATACATGTCAGGCACCACTGGATATAGTAACTAAAGTATTTTGCATCACTGAATTATGTCTGGGTTGTAGAGGAACAGTATCATCAATATTTCAATATAATTTGCTTCCACGTTAAATCATAGTACCTGATTGCTTTCTGGTATGACAAGTCATTTTTTAGAAGATATAAATGGATTTTAGCTGTCTCTATTTTCACCCTATTAAGTTACCCAAAGATCAATGTGCAAGAAAATACTGGCTCTTTGTTAATGGAAAATACTGGTGATCGGCAGCCCTTTGAAAGAACAAATTTCTTGGGAAGAAAACGAACATACATATGTGTACCTTTGTGTGTGTGCACATGTGTGTACACATATACATACATATGTATTTATGCATATGTACATATATTTATTTATACTGAGTTAGAGAAATGAAGGGCATGTTAGAAATACAAAGAAATGATTTGTGTGATAAATAAGGTTGCTTATTACAGAGTTACTATGATTATAGCAGTTTTATGAAATTTTAATTACATTATGCACTTACTCAAATATTGGTTTTGAACATTAATCGAGTTACTTGAGAAGCATTTCATAGAACGGGAGATAAAAATGAAATGGCTTATTTACTTATCCTAGTGCATTAAAGATAAAATCCAGTAAGGAAACGCATAAGAAAAAAGTAAAAGCTCTATCCAGAAGTCTCATTCAAAGGAAGCCCCTGGTGGGTTTGCAGGTGCTTAAATCATCTTGAATAACGACGATAGCAATGTGCTTATGTTCACGAGACAATGCTTAAAATGCAAGACGTATGACTTAGAAGTACGTTATGGCCTGCTACTTCTTCAACATCATAATTTTAGAAATCTGCCCAATCGTCTGCTGTTATAAGGTGAGCAAGATGCCTCTTAATCCTGTTCTGAACCAGGGCTATCTGTCAGGCCTGCCGATCAATCAGCTGAATGGACGAGAAGGAGTTAGTGAAAGCAGAAGGAAAAGTGAGGTGCTTGTCCTGGTTAGCCTGCAAATGACACTAAACCACTGTGACAGGTCCACGTCGTGGTATTGCATATGTTTTCTGTCCCAGTGATTTCTTTCCCGTTAGAAATTACACGGGACAGTGACTTCGTGAAAACCTAGATGTCAAACCGCTGTACTACTTCATATATATTTATTTTTAATTATCCTCAAAAATAGATTCAAGTCAGTAACCCTGGCTGAAATAGAAATTTTTGAGGGAAAACCCGCTGCTCATTTCTCCAAGAAGGACCTATATCCAAGCAGAGTCAGCTGCATAGTAGCAAAGCACTTTTGTCAGCTTTCAAATCAGTCACACGATTAGACACTCAGAGCAACAGCTCTTGGCACGTAGCTGGGACACTGCGGACTTGGCTCTGTATTTGTCTACAGTTAGAAATTATAGCCTTAAATAATGCACACAGCACAGAAGTTCCCGCCTACACGTAATACTTTCAGAAGTTAAGCAGTCTTTATATATAATATTATTACCCTTTAGTACAAGTTCTAAAAATGAGCAACCAATAGAAACACACCTAGAATTCAATACTAAATACTTTCTGATTTTTCACTTTTGATTTTTAAATGCATGTTTACTTTGTTTTAAAAAGAAAGTATAACATCGTCAAGTAGTTTGACCAAAACAACTCTTAAGATATTAGTTGTGGCAACTAACTCTCCATGACTATGTCCCTGGAATGTGAGTTTTATCTAAATGTTGACATTATTTCACAAAGGACTTTTTAAAAGTTAATAGCAAGTGTATCCAGTTTTCTATGGTACACTCAAACAAAACTCTGGAATAGAAGCAAGTCTTAAGTAGATGCTGAATATATAAATGACATCATTTTTAAACATTATTTAATTCTTCTCCACAGATAATATGCTTAAGCATCAAAGCCTGAAATATTATTTAAATTCACCTGGTTTTATTTCACTTTGATTTGAACTGCAGTGATTCTTGATTTATTGAAGTTCCACAGTGGTCTCATAGATTGAATGCTATTCATAGATTCAAAATGCTTTAGGGGCCCTACTCTGTTATTCTAATAAGGAATTGTTTTTAAAAATAAAATTAGGTATATTAAATTGTGCAACTGAGAAATAGTGTCCAGAATATGAAATTTCAGTAGCTAATACTTTTCAGACACAGTAAAAAAGATAAATTTGGAAAGGTATCAGAAAACAGAATGGCAAAGTAAATTCTCCTTGATGTGATAAGGGTGGTTATAAAGGTGATAGAATCTAAATTAGAAGCATTCAACCCATATATTTAAAAAAAGATTGGAATGGAATGTTTTTGTAGGAAAGGAAAAAAACACCAAGCCTTATGAAAAAGGGACTTGCTATTGAGTCCTGACTTGGCTGCAATTAAAAACGAAGGAGCACTTGAACATGTCTGAAAAGATCAGATTCTCTATGTTTTGGGTATGCCTGGATAGTTCAGTTTGTCAAAACAAAGCATTTTAACAATAATTTTTAAAAGTAAAAACTTGCCCAACATATATTAGGAATAAGGAAAAAAGTTTCAAGCTCCTTGTAAGACCAGAGTTGTGACAGCCTGCATCATATCTTAATTGTTTACATTTACATAGGAGAACAAAATGCCTTATTCATTCAGATAGAGTTCTCTTTTCAATTCCTTATCTTAGTTCACATCCCCTAAACTGCGAAATGAGCCAAAAATACCAAAAGTAACAAAATTTTAAGGCATTAGACACTTACATATTATGTAAAATAATGGAAAGAAAAGGAGGAGAAAAGGAATATTTTGTCCTTACTCTGAGCTCTCAAATCATTTTATTTCAACCTGTGTTATGACACTTATTTTCTCCCTGGAATTATTTGTACATTACACTTTAAATTCTTCTTAGCAATCAATAAGGGTTGTTTTTGGGTTTTTTTATTGTTGTTGTTCCTAAGTACATGCATCTGTTTTAACTCAATATAGATTATGGCATTAAAAATGTGAGAATTAGTAATCACAACTCATCTTTCCCCTTGTTCTCTAGAATTTCTAAATGTGTAGCACAGAAAGCCTCATGGAACTTATACAGAGGAGATACAAGATCTAATTTGGAAAGAAGAATGAGTGTATGGACAGATGAGGGGGTGGATGGCTAGCAGAAATAATGAGTTATATCTTAATCAAATGATGTCTCTAAGTCTAATACCAGATACAAGAAGGAAAATGGCACAAAAATGAGTTACAGAGAAACCTAGTAGATACACAGCTAAAGGTGTAAATATTTTTCTCCTGTTTTGAGCAAATAAACTGTAAAAGAGCACAAATGAAGCATGCAGATGATAAATACTGAGAGTATTTTGGATTTCAAATATTTTCTTTTTCAAATATAATAAGGTTATAGTGCTTATGAGTTTTTCAAAAGTAGTCCTTGTCTCACATCGCAACACACCAAAATGTTTGTGGGTGAAATAAAAAGATGACCAAGATTTGGCTTAAAATAATAGATCATAGTGAGAAGGAAGGAGAATAGGCAAACCAAATGGCTCTCTATTATTAATTGCTGGAGCTGAATGACAGGTATATATTCCCTCTACATATGCTCTACATGTTGGAGATTTTACAAAACAAAAATTAAAAACCAAAACCTTTTTGTCACATAATTGACATTCCATTACATTAACAATTTCATTCCTCACCTTGTCAGAAAAGCCAACCATTAGACATGGGCAATAGCCTCTAAAAAACATGCTGCAACCCAGATGTTTGTCATGTTTGATACAATAAACCCATTTGATATCTTAAAGAGACCACAGAAAACTTGTTATATCTAATACTATAAAGCCTTTAAACAGCAATACAAAATAGAGGTCAAGATTTTTACATGTTATACTGAGGAGACAGGAAGACTGCTAGATGCAGCAGACACTATTTTTCCTCATTTGTAAAGTGCTAGGGCTGGTGCCAGTGACTGATTATATTAGGGGATCTCTGACATCTTTTGTAACTCCAAAATGTAATTTTTCAGATCCACTGGGCCACCATATCAATTCCTCAGAAGGATGTAAATTTGGCTTGTGATTAGGGCGTATGCCAATTGTTTGAAACCTTGAAAGTGACAGTCAAGTACGTAATGCACCCGATATAACATTTTGACACTCTGGTCAGAGGTAAAGGTTTTTCAAAACCTTATATAAAACGTGGAATAGTGGGTGATTTTTGAAGCAGTCAAAATATCACTTCTTTCACGTGAATGAACCAAGGCACATTTTTATATGTAGCTTCTTTGACTGTCCTTAGAGATAGGTGATATGCCAATCACTCCAGCGCTAATAAGACCATCCAGGAACTAGTATAGTCATCAAACTAGACACTTAAATATGAACTGTTTCGTAGGGCCTTTTCTCAGGCCTCCAAGGACCTCTCCTAGAAAAAGGGAAATATATCCTTTACTTTACTAGTATGCAAGACATAGAGAAGTATATGTAAATTAGTCTTTAAAAACATACAGACCTTTAGTATGGTGGAAAATGATGATAATATCAGTTTTGACTCTTGTTATTAACAGAGTCTTTCTTTAGAGGTAGCAGGTGGACAGAAATCATTTACGCAGTGCTATCCAGGCTAGTTCAGCCATATGTGAGGAAGGGATTCAAGCACTGGAGAGACTCCCTAAGTCTAAAGCAACATACATTTGTTGTCTCAGAGTTTCTGCGGTCCGGGAGTCCAGGTGAATTCGGTCCTATGCCTCCATCCAGGGTGTCTTACGAGCCTGTAATATGAACCCAGGATGTTGGGCAGTGTTTTCCTCCATGAGCTCTACTGCAGTTAGACATGATCCAAACTCATTCACAGAGTGATGGCAGGATTGGTTCCTCATGAGCTACTGTACTGTGGGCTCAGGTCCCCCTGGCTGTGTGCTAGATGACATCTGTACTTGAATCTTGGGTTGATCTATAAAGTACTTCAGAATATGTCAGCTCCTTTTCCTCAGAGCAAGAGAACAAGAGAAAAGACACATCTCTGTGTAATCTGATCGTGGACAGGACATCCAGTGCCATATTCTCTTAGAGGCAATTCACTCAGTCCAAGTCACACTCAAGGAAGTGACTACACAAGGGGATGAATATGAAGATGTGGAGATCTCTGAGGATCCCGATGTTGCTGACTACACCTACACAGTATATTTTAACTACTCAACAAATAATACATGAGATTAGTAGTAAAACTAGATTTTGATGCTAATAGAAGGCTATTCTGTGATTTGAGGTTTTTCTCTTACATTCATTCTGTTCTTTATATCTGGATTGCCTTACCCCATTTCTTTTGCACATGGAACACAAACATATATGCCTCTTTCAATTCTCAGGTGAAGCCTATGACCTTTGTTAGGTGGATCGACCTCTTTGTGGTTTTCCTGTAAGCTCCTTTTCCATGTCCTCAATAACACTTGTGTCTCCATTCACCCAACGGTCTGCAAACAGCTTAAGGCAAGGACAAGCATTAGATATTTGTTGCATGAGTGAATAATGGATTACATCTCAATTGCTGCCCAATTCTCTGTAGCATATATTCTACACTGAATCCTGTCTTAGAAAGGGAGGAGGGTCTACATTTAGTAAATGTAATGAGAACTCTTTAAAGTCAAAATCAAATGACTCAACAAACTGGCTTAACACAGTGAAATGTCAGCACAAGACAAGATACTCAAAACAGAAACACTGGTGAGAGAACCAGAAATTGATATCCTTCATATCTTGCTCTGGTGCATAACACTGTTAAGTAGAATGGTGTACATCCCAGCCCGGAAGTTCTTTATAGGAGGAGCTGAGGTATCCGGGGAAGCCGCACTGCAGTCCAGCTGTGCCCTCTGCCTGGTCAAGTTTTTTCAATTATCCAGTCTCCTTCTCCCCAGTATTGTCTCATGCACACACATCTCTGCCTCAGAGGGAGCCTAAGTCACTGATGCCTATTTGCCATCAAACCCAAGCTCCAAAAGCCTTTCTAGAATTTCTTCATCCTCCCCATCTCTCCAGTCCTATTTTTTCATTGCTTGTTCTACTTTTCTGCGTTGAAAAATATCCTGTAGCCCAAGAAATGGACAGGCACTAGCCTTCATCCCCCATTCCAGGGTGAGTTAGAGGGAAGGGCTATGGAGAAGTAAGGAAAGAGGCAAGGCTCTGATCGCTTCTATGATAAACGACTGTGGTTTGGTTAAAATGTGTTTATTTCCTGAATGATGTGTTATTTTTTCATGAACTGACCAGGTCAGTGACAGATTCCTCAACTGAGTTCACAGATCACAAAACATTCTCCCGATCTGGGGTTCTATGAATTGCTTGCTTCCTATTACATAATCTTCCCAAACAGCCCAATAGTAGAGTGGCCACTTATTAAATGAAATGTCTTAGTATATAATTGCACAAGTATATATAAGTTAAATCAAATTCTAACTTTTCCCAAAACCTTGCTAATTAGAAGAAAGACCTAATTTAATTTTAAATAATCTCAATTCCATTTATTTTTTGTAAGAAATTCCTATAAATATGATATTTTCCATCTTCTGCTATTTCAAGGGATTTATTGTATTTACCAGAGATTCAAAGGCTTTACAGAGAAAAAGCAAGGGAGAGGCCAGGTGCGCTGACTGGACGTCTCTGACAAGGAGAAGCTGGTTTCGGGCTAACTAGAAGCAGCAGATCTGATGTGATTAAGTTGGGGAACATATTTAATTTTTTCTGATTTGTCATGAGTGGAAGATGGGATCAAAAATTTGAGAGGCTGGAAGCCATCGACCAAGTTCTGACTGTTCTGGGCCAATTGTTGTAGAGGTTGAAATTTAGGGTCCTAGATTGGTTGTTAGAGAAGTTTTGAATCAGGGTTCTGTTGTCATGGATGGTCTGCCACTGTTCCTCTGTATGTTCAGCCTCTCGTTTTAATAGCTGTTTGATGAACTCTTGTATCTGTATTCTGCCTGTGGTTGCAATTTTGAATGAATGTAACTTCAACACGAATGTTGCTTGATATTTTTGTTTTTGTTAATGAGTAACAACAAAGGTCAATGTGTGTTAGAATGTCATTGGGTTCATTCATGGTGAAAACAGTGAATCAGAAAATAAGTTTCGGGTGATCAGTTTTTTGCTATTTACAGTGTTATAGCTTTTAAGTTTAAAAACATCTAAATTTTAAAAACATGATACACTTTTAAGTTTAAAAACACTTAAACCACCTTATTTTTAAAATTCCCATTACTTTCTTAAGTCTAGACAATCGACAAAACAATAAATGAAACCCTGCAGCATTTGCCTATTTCCATAATACAAGGCTCAAATAATGGACAGTTTCAAGCTACCGATGTGACATTAATGAACACAGAGTTGGGACACAGTGTGCAGTACAGCACCGTTCTGCGAGATTTCCACAAGAGACAAGCAAGCGACATGAACGACCTCAAAAGTGTAGATATTGGTAAAATGTAATCATTAGAAACAGATGTGTTCTGAGTATTTACTACATCTATTTTAATATGATTTATTTAATTACAAATTTGCACAGGTTTTCATAATGACTCTCTTTAGCAAAAAGCTTACAAAATTTGTGACAATTTAACAATTGCCAGCGTAGCACTAAGTTATAAAGATAACGGGTTTCCATCAACAACAATATACTTCTGACCTGTCTCTGAGATTTTGAGAATTTGAGAATTGATTTCTGTTCCACCTTGTACAGGCTGAATCCTTATCCCTTCTCTAAGAGACAATGAAATCCCGAAGCCCTTAGACTGTGCATCCCCAGGCCCACCCATTTGCCTGGGCAGCAAGGGCATCTACAAGATGTTTGGTTTTTAGTTTTATCTTGCATTTGGGCCCCTAAGAATTTTTCTTACTTTCTTGCAAGTTTATTATGCATTTAAGGGGGGTGTTTAAAAAATCTCATCCACGCTTCTAAGTGTTTTGTCATGGAATGGTTGTGTCATGGGTCACAGTATTGCCAGGAATGAAAGGCTCTTGTCTTGTATTAACATTCTAGAAATTTCTGACCTTGAATCTGACTCTGTATAAGGAAGTTTTTCTGACCTTCGAAAATCAGATTTGCACTACTTACGTTGTCGAGTCGTTCTGAGCCTACTACACAGAATGTACTTAGCCCATGGCCTACCACATACATGCTCCCAGTGACAGATACACCGCCAACAACTGCAATCAGACATGAACAGAAATTATAATAACATTATCATTCTTCAAATTTTAGGTATGACTTTAATATTTATTAAGTAAATCTAACAAATCAGAAAAAAAATTTTCAGCTTTGCAAGACTTGACAGTAAAAACACATTCAGTTTGTTTTGTGCCCGGAACAATGCATTTCTTCAGTGATTCTTGCAATTTTTAGTCTTCAGGAACTATATTTGATTTCAGAAAGTAAGGGAGTCTTCTATTTGTGCAAGCAATAAAAAGAATACAGTATGAACGAAGTTGCTTGCTGCATTCCAGCCTGGCCACTCGATGTGGGAATCATCTTGTAAATTCTAAGAGCCACATAAAGCCAGTACAGTGACACTCTCGGTGATGGTTTAATATTGATTTGCAACTTCATTGACTTGAGTGACACCTAGGATGTTAGGGAAGCATACTAATGGTGTGTCGAGTGGTCATGGGAGTGTGACCTGGGACTGTATCTGGTCCCCAGCTTCTTCCTCTCTCAGTCTTCTTGCTCACTCCGGCTTCTCTAAGGTCAGCAACTTTTCTACATCATGCCTTGCACTGAGATGTTTTAGTCTTAGTACCATCAACTATGTACTAAAACCTCTGAGACTATGAGCCAAAGTAAACTTTTTCCTCCCATAAATTGTATGTTAGGTATTTTGTCCCAGCAACAAGAAGCTGACTAATACACCTTTTTCCAAACTGCAGAATAAAAGAATCAGTCCTTCAGATTATTCACCCAATTCATTAAAAAAGTGATAAGACTGAGTTCGATTCCCGGTACCAAAAAAAAAAAAAAAAAAAGTGATAAGAGAATGAACTACCCATAGAGAGAGATCAATTGTTATGTTTCACTGGCTTCTGGAGTTGTCTCATAATCATAAAAAACAAGCAAAATGAACACAGAGGTGGATATGGAAAGCAATTAAGGGTGCAATTTTTAAATCTACTACCATGAAGACCAAAACGTTGACCTAAAAGAAAGTTCAGGCAACTGAATTGAATGATGACTATGATACAGAAATTACTATTCCAAAGTTAGTATAATACAGAAAGGTCTATACAAGAGGAAATATACTTTTTAGTAAATACACTAAGAGACATATATGCACATTAATATTACATAAACTCAAGACTGAGTCTCCATACAAAAGTGCTTCCTTCTTTTTCCACCTTAACATTTTTCCTTTTTTACCACCATGACATGAAGTTTCCAGTACGAGATTTGGCTCTGTTGATCGATACATGGTGGAGACCTTGCTAAAGTTCCTTTGAGAATTAGTTGTGTTTTAAAAGAATCTCTTTGTTTGGGCAGAAAATACAGTCTGAGCACGTAAAGCTTAGTGATAGAAGGGCAGATGCCCCTGTGGCTGTTTCTTCCTTCTCAATTCCCTTTATTGTATGTGCTTCACTTTAAGTAGCATACTTAATTTTCCCACCCCTATTAGGGAACATCACTGCACTCTGCGTTGTCACGTATAGGAGACTATTGGATAATAAGAACATATTTCAAGTAAATTTAAATTAAGGAACGATAAAGTCAGTCATCAGTTACATAATTTTAAGTGGTCCAGGATTAACTTTGTCTTTCAATGCTAACAGAGATTTTACTCCTCAGTGAAATAAAACTTTTAACTGTCAACTGTGTATTAAAAGAGCCCCCATTAAATGGCTATATTCCTCCTATGATATTTTCTCCAATTCAAATACATATTCATGTAGTATAAATTTCACTTTATGCAGAAATGGCAACCAATTGTGTCAGGCTAGATTGATTTGATGGATTTGCTTAACAAATGTTTTCTTTTAGACAATCCAATTATCCTTATGGCCCATGGTGGGGAATGTATGCTTGTTCGATAGCTTGATTCCTAGCTGTGGCTTCATTTAATCATGTTTCACTATAAATTCATGAACTGTAGATAGTGGTGTCCAAGCAATTTTTTCTTAAATTATTAATAGATATAGCCAATGTTGAGTGTGGGTTTAAATCTTTATCCCTCTTTCATAGCAAAATACGATTTAATGCATAATTTATTTAAGGTTTTGCAAAAATGCAGGAGCCGTTCTTTTCCTAACGCAAACATGCCGAAAAACACTGCTAGATAAGTAAACACTATGCTTTAAGAGGGAGAGTGTGAAGCAATAAATGTCATCCCCAACTCAGATAAATACTAAAATTGTATTTATGTGATGATGGAGATGTTTTTGTGGCATCGTGCACCTTTAAAACCCAGCCAGGATTATTGATGAATATGCCCTTTACAGTCACTTCAGTTTGCTTGTGTTTTGTTTGCTTTGTGGTGATCTTTGACAGATAAAATTGTTTTTCCATTAATTCCCCTTCATACTGGCTTTTTTTTTAAATCCCCATATGTTCTGATATTTCCAAAACACAGAGTCGTGATATAAAACTTATTTGAGGAGATGACAAGCTTCCCCCCTTCCTTGTAAACTGACATTTGTTATTGAATGGGTAGTTTCATTTCAACTTTGGGAACATTCTCCCTTGTTTGTTTGTTGGTTGGTTGGTTTGTTTGTTTGTTGGTTGGTTGGTTTGTTTGTTTTCCATCAGCAAGATCTCCCTGAATCTCACTTAGCAATTACATTTTTTTTCATTTCAAAAGGTCTTGTTTTCTTAATCAGTGAGAGATTTCAGTAATATTTGGGAGACTTTCTTAGAAAATGCCTGTCACCTGCAGCTTAGAAAATGAAGCGATTTCCAGTTGTCGATCATGTTCCGCTTTGCCTGGCACACACACTCTTGTTTTCCTTCGGAAGAGACAGTAGGTTATTGTGTTGGTGTGTGCACATTTGTGTAGTTTGTGTGTGTTTAATTATTTACCAGCAGCTTGATAAGAAATAGCCAAATGAATAAATCTTCAATATTCAAGTGGAATAAAAATCTGAGATTTTTAAGGATCCCCAAATGCTTAAGAAATGTATAATGTGTACTACATGAAAAAATGTCAACAAAGCTGAACTGAAATGGACATGGTCACCAATAACCTGACCATGATTAGTCAAGTGACATGCCACATCATCCTTGCGTGCTGGTAAATTCGAACTGAGCTCTGCAAAATTAAAACATCTAAGAAAGTAAAATAGTGTTTAGAATGTCCTGAGGGTGGAGGGCTGGGGAGCTGCTTTTCAATGCTTACAGTGTTTGGGAGAATGAGAAATTTCTGAAAATGGACAGTGGTGACGATCTCACCATCATTGTGTGTGCACTTAAAATATGACTGAATCATGTACATAATAGATTTTAACTGTTATTTATTTTTTACCCTAAGAAAACGTCAAACAAGTACATGATTTTTTTAAATGTCTAAATTTCACTAAAATGGAGAAAAACAGCAAATAGAACATGCTGAAAATGTTAGATTCCTAAATACCATGGACCCACCATATTAATTCACAGTGATATTTATATATAATTTTTGGGGAGCAGGATGCCCTTTACAACAAAGCTGAATTGAAACAGACATGGTCCATTGCACAGAAATAATTAACAACAACTGAAGTGAAAGGAATATGCTGTTTTCATCCGGGTGGTACAGAGAACTATTATATGATGCCCTTGTAAGCATTCTGCAGGTAACTTCGGCCAGTAGATCTGTAGCCCTCAAAATGACTAAGGATGATGGTAAATTATGATAACTTTATGCCCATCCCACTTGTCCTTGATGATTACAGTTGCTTAGTGTGATTCCTTATCTCTTGGTATTTTACCTAATGGAGTAATTAAGTGATGATAGCACAGAGTTATTCTCCGTTCACTTTGATTCATCTGCAAACATCCATATTTTCATAATTCTGGCTTTCTCAGGGATCCATCTGTGACCTTATCTTGCTCTTGACAGAGTTGGTTTTGCAACCAGAAGCTATTCTGAGGCCAGGGAAATTTTTATTATCTTATGAAGTGGATGTCCACAGATGAGAAACCACAAATTCTCAGAACTAACTTTTGCCCTCTGCAGTGACAGAGGAGGGTTGTACACCATTCTCCTCTACCCTGCCAGGCAGTACAGTGGGTTCTTCCTTTATTCGGAAGAGCGTGCTCATCTTGCAGGCTGAAGAAACAAAGGCTGAGCTTGAGAAGGCCATTTTGTCCTGCAGTTGGCAATGGAAAATTGCACAAATGAAACGTTATCTTATTTAACATGCAAGCTATGTTCATGGAAAAAACTGGAGGGGAAACTACTGGAGATTGAACCCAGGGCCTCGAACATTCCAAGCATGTGCTGTACCACTGAGGTGCACCTCTGCTCCCTAAAAACATGTTTAATGTAAATTTTATTTCTCGGGAAAATTATTCAGGCACGAAAGTGTGCATATGCTTTCACGTCTCCACACTTGTATTGGTCTCCTATTTTCCTGATAAACTTTTTCAAGCCTCCCAAAAGATGAAATTTGCCTGCGTAATCTCTTCCCCAGTCTTCTCAGGTCAAGGTAATCTGTTTAATCTACCACGTGAGCTTAACAATGAGAACTTGATGGTAAATCTGTCCTTCCCTTTTGCCTCTGCAGTTCTCTAGAGTCAAGACGGTGTCGTAAATCTTTTCACACCATTTTTCTAAGTCAGTATCATTTTTTTTTTTTTGCTTTTGTTTCCCTGGTAAAAGTCTTTCTTGAATGACTGAGTGAATGAGTCAACACATAAGAGCATTAGAGATGTCCAGGCTTATTTATTCTTTTATTTCTATTTTTCTCATATCTAGTAATATCTCTAGAATTCAATTTTAATATCTGCCCCTTAAAAACCATATGACATTAGAAAAATTAGTCAACTCCCCTGAGTCTGTTTCTTCATCTGATAGTAGAAATTGTAGTATTTCATTCAAAAGTTCATACTAAAGATGAAATAAAGGAAGCCAGTTGATTACTATTAGGTAAGAATCTCTGAAAAAATTAACAGCAGCAGAAAAATTAGATATAAGCAAAATCTTGACTTTTTTTCCTCATAAGACAATTCTCAGAAGAGCCATGAAGACTATTGGAGAGTCAGAGAAAAAACAGATGAAATGGTGGACACATTTCACAGGCAATCTTGTGTTTCGAAGGTTTGGTCCTGTGTCATCACCTCAGCATTCAGAAGTACAAACAACATGCTAGTGGACGGCTTAGTTCAGACAGCAGGCCGCAGAACATTTGTCCATTTATTGATTTGTTACATGTTGTCAAAAGAAGAAATATGAATGTCCAAAAGTTTAATCAAAAAATGTTCACCATCTTCACACATCAGGGAAATGCAAATCAAAACCCCATTGAGACTCTGTCTCCTCCCGGTTAGAATGACTATCAGCAAGAATGCAAAAAATAAACTAGAGCTGAGATGGTGGGCGCTTCTATACCTCTGGAGGAAACGTAAGTTAGTACATCTAACTTACTTCTTATATGGAAGTAAGTATGGAGAGTCCCCAACAAACTGAAAACAAATACTGTTTAATCCACTGATACCACTGTTTGGTGCGTACATAAAGGAATTAAAGGCAGCAGACTGTAGAGAAACATGTGCATCCATGTTCGTCACAGCACAATTCGCAATAGCAGAATTACAGAGTCAGACTAGGTGCCCATCAATAGATGAATAGATTAAAAAATGTGGTGTGAAAAATATAGTGGAATATTATTCATCCATAAAAAGAGCAAGATCGTGTCATCTGCAGGAAAATGGATGGATCTGAGATCATTGTGTTAAGTGAAATAAGTCAGTCTCAGACAAGTATCACATGTTTTCTTTTATATGTGAAAAGATGACATAAGAACAGTAACAAATGATACAGTAGAAGCAATATTGTTAGACAAAAGGGAAGGGATAGGGGAGAAGAAGGCAAAGGAAGGCAATGGGATGGACATGACCAAGGTACGTTATATACATGTACAAGAATGTCAAATGAAACTCAATATGCTATGTTATTCAGTTAATATCCACTAATAAAAGGTGGACAGTTCCAAAAAGATCACATGCAATTAGTAATTAATTAGTTCAAAAATATAGGCTATCACATACATATCTAGATAGAGAATTGATTAAATATACTGATACATTCATGCAAGGCCAAGAAAAATATATGAAATTTTATTTATTACCATGAAAAGATGTTCAAGATATAAGTGTCAAAGTTAAAAAAATTGTGTGATTCCACCACACCAAGTATAAGTGCCTCAGAATATAGAGTAAGTAAAGAATTAATGGTCCCATTTCCATTGTAATACCCACTTTTTTCTATAGAGCAGCATATTCTGTGTACAATTCGAGTTCCCCAGAACTCAGGCAATATACAGAGGTGGTATCTTTCACTGAAACACATAGAGGAAAGATGTTAGGGAATAAAACTTGAAAATCAAGCTGACAAGAAAACAGAACTTACTGAAATTGAGTAATAAAATTAACAGAAAATAATAATGGGTTTTTATGCCCATTTCCAAGATGATAATAGAAATCACCTAAAAATCTCACAAATGAATCTGTAGGGCATATATGATGCAAGGAAGGACTAGATGAACTTGACAGTTAAATAGAACTAAATTAAAATCCTATTTCCACATAAGACCTTGGAATTGCGAAAACTTGTACAGAAGCTCCTGAGTTTTAGTTTTCTTAGGCAATTTAAGAACAGTAACAAATGATACAGTTGCCAAGAAGGATTCTGTACTGTGAGTTACTAGGATTGTCTTTCTTCCATTATTTATATTTTGCTTTTGACCCGAGCACAAGGTATGTGTATATAAAACCATCCTTGAAATTGTTCTGTTTGAAGCATTTCCACCACAGTTTTTGCTTTCTATAGAAGTCTCGAACTTTCCACATGTTTCCTAACTATTTCTGTTCATGCTTCTCATCTTGCCCATCCTTAGATGTTGGCAGGTCATTCATTTTGCTCACCATTTCCATTCATTTTATTGCCTTGCCTCCAACTCCAACTGTGCCGAGCCTCCCTCCATGCTCTGATTTTCAGAACTTTGGCTCCAGTGTGCTCACCTTTCTTTGCTTCCGTGGTCTCCATATAACCATCTGCCACAACCATTATGTTTCTGCTTCCTCCAATGAATGATCTTACTTAGCTTTTAAACACTTTCTTTGAATGTTCTTTTCTCTTCCCCCTTTGACCTTTTGTGTTGTTGTCTTTGTCTCCTGAACAGTCGCTTTCTTCTGCCCCGTCAGCCTGGGTTTTCAGGGGATCTTTAGTGGAATATTTGCTCTCTGCTTCTTTCACTTTTTCTTCCTTATTTTCATAGTTCTTGGTGTCTTCCATATCTTCTTTCTTTAAAACAAAACCAAAATCTCTTCCTCTTTTTCCTGAATACTTTTTCCCATGTTTATTCCTCTGCATCTTGTTCTTCTTACAAACTCTCTTATTTCTCAAGTGACTTTCATACAACATTCTAAATCTAGCACCAATTTATTTTCCACTGTTTTTCTTTTGAAAAGACATGCAACTTTTTAAATTCATCCTGATATATCTTCTTTCTCGCTGTCCCTTTAGCCTAGCCTTATTTTCTGATTCCCTTCCTAGGATCGCCTTCTGGGAAACTGCACTGATATATCAAATCATGAAGCCATAAAGTCGTACAGGTAGAAGGGGCCATAAATATCAGCTCGGCCAAACCATATGTATTATCGGGAAGGAAAATGACTGAAAAACATCTTCTAGCCATCCAGCTCCTGAGTATTACTTCCTATGTCCTCTTAAAACTTTAAGTAGAATCACATTCTGTTTTCATTCATATAAAATATAAACGTTTTTCTTTACAAAAAAAAAATAAAAGGTGGTTGCGTATATATGGTTATTTCTAATTGTGATAAAATAACATATCACATGAAATTCCCTTTTGAAGTGTACAATTCAGTGGGATTTAGGACATTCACAGTTTTAGAAAACCATCATGATTATCTAGACCATTTTCCTTATCCCAAAAAGAAACTCCACACCCATGAAGCAATCATATTTTAGTCTTCTCTCACTCCAAGCTCCTAGAAGCCGTAAATCTTACTTCATCTAAAAATTTACTTATTCCAGCTAGTCCATATAAATGAAGTCAAATGATAGGTAATCTTTTGTACCTGACTTCTTTCAGAAAATATGGTTTTATAACCTGTCCTGTATGGTATATAATCTGAAACACACACACATATGATTTATATATACACATGCACACATGCATAAAATATACATATATACACACATACATAGAATATATGAAATAAGCTCTTTTCCTAAAATATTCTCCTTTATAGACAATGCTTTTTTCTCTTCCAAAGTTTCGCATGCTCTCTTTTCAAGGAGGGCGGTATTATGCCGTTTTCCTACGACTAAGCCACCTTTCTGTTGTTGAGGGTAACTGCGGAGCACACAGGTGAGGCATATCCCAGGAGGCTGGTCAGTGTGATGGGCCTGCAAATCTGTGAGTGGATATTCATTCCCACTTGACAAAGATTCTCTACTCCTTCTGGACTTTGTCTTCTAGTCTCTAATTCCAAGTCACAGTCTGAGATGAAGCTCCCAGCAGCCCCTCACTTTCTCTATGGGAGTCTCTAACCTAAGACTGTCTCCTTCTGTATCCACTGGCTCCCAAGAAAGTGGGAACAAGGGAATCATTCACACTCATAATTTCACATTGAATTATGCACTTGGCTACCACTCCTTTGCCACTCGACATTGGTCTCTTCTTTGCATCCGTGAACTCTGCCCACTTTGTTCAGGTCTCTGCCTGAAGGTCCTCCTGGAAAGCATGCTAAGCCCCTCCTATGTCACTGACCATGAAATTCATGGTGTAAAGTCACACTTCTCTTTATCATCCCCTTTCTCTTACTATCTTTTTGTTATTCTCACTGCTGTGCCTTTCGACATCCTCTTGCCAGTGTAACCAACGAGGCTACTTATGGTCATTCTTGAATGAAACAAATTTATGTGCACACTTATCAAACACAAATGTTAATTTTCAGCAGCAATATAGTCTAAATCTATATCCATGGAACAAACTCTTCCCCCAGTGCATTACAATCTACACTGATCACCATCTTCAAAGACAAGGTTTAGTACTCATTATTATGAAGATTGGTGTCCATCACACACTCATCAACAAACAGCAGGGTGTGCTTTCTGCCGCTATGAGTGTGCCAAAGAGCTATCTATGTGAAAAGCAGTCACCTACTCAATGATGACAATAACAACACCTGGTAGAAGGTTTAGCATCACTTATTTTTTGTCTTTGACACTTCCAAGCAAAACTACACTGGTTTTGTAAGCCAAGATGGTTTTGAGTAGTATCTCCCATAGTTGATAATGACACCAAAGTGTGTGTGGGGGGGTGACTCATTCACATGTTCTTCAGATTCATCTCATTTTAATTGACAATGGAAGTTCTTACGATGTTATTCTGACAGGGCAACTCTTGTGAGGCAGCTTCTGACAACAAAGCTTATATTCAAAAGCATTAATAGCTAGCACTTAAAAAAAACTATTCTGATTTTTTTTTAATTTTATTTTAATTTTTTTATTATTTTTTACCAAGAACATGTATTGGTACATTCTACATACAATGGTCACATTCATTACATTAATTCTGTACCTATACATGATGTATCTTGGCAGCTGTAGTTTTTTTAATGAGGAAACTTCTGTTCATTTCTAATCATTTTGTCTCATATAAGCATTTTCAAATATAAATTTATCTAGAAGAACTTTAGTTATAGTAAATTTTGATACATTGCATTTTCTTCTTATTCAATTAAAATATTTTTCTAAATTCTCTGGGATTTCTCCTTTGGCTTGTGGATTATTTAGGAGT
>PVJO010016334.1:0-42319 GCA_004026905.1 Hystrix cristata
TAGCTATTACAAATTGTGCTGCTATGAACATGGTTGTGCATATATCACTGTGATATGATGATTTTAATTCTTCTGGGATTTTGTTATCAAATTAGATTTTATTTAACTAAACCATAAAGGAACTTTCATGGTTCATTGGTAAACCTCCTCCCCTTTCCTTGTTTCTTATCCCATTCTAGCTTTGGGGAAAAGTAATATGCTAATGGGCATTATGATTAGATAATATGCTAATAGGCATTATAATTAGTGCTGTTAGATAAGGAAGCATGGGTAGAGAGTGCTGTGCTCTCTATCTAAGTGATGCGCACATATTTGCTTTGGGATGGTGGCTTAAGCAACTGAGAGTGCATCCCAGGTTTAAACGCCCTGAGAAATCCGCTATTTGCTTCTGTGTCAGTAGGGAGTAGCTCCCTGGAAAAAAATTTAAAAAAATAAATTTCCAGCAATTTCTATTGCAAAGTAGCACATTGAATATAAAAAAATTCATACCTACACATTGATTTCTCCAGTCCTTTCAATATTTTGTCTCTGCTGTAATTATTACTTTTATAATATGCAGAACCATTGCTGAATTTTAATTTTTTAAAGGAACTATATCACACAGATATTTCATATCCCTGTTTTGAATATCCTTATAAAGCTAAAGCACAACAAATTGACTACAAAGTACAATCAAGATGGAGCATATCAGACAATCAGAAAGCGCACATCCCAGAGATCATAAAGACAATGTTTAAGACTTCTATAAAAGTTTATAATACTCTTTGTGAAGGTAAAGTGCCAAGATATGAAGCACCCAAGCACAATTGAGTTATAACTTATTTAAACTAGAATGTCATCATTACATTTTCTTAGTCTTTCACTCACTGTAAACAACATTCATACATTTTAACAAGGTCTCATTTGACTCTTTCCAGATAAAGTGAATCCAGGAAATTCAGAAAGTTTCAGTTAGCTTCGTTTGATTACAAATATCTGCTACTGGCAAGAACTAGACACTCTTACGGCTGCAAGTCAGCACCCCTCAGCAGCAGCACTGCCTCACAAAGAAATCAGGTGAAAATCATTTTAAAACATTGTTAAAGTTTTGGCTTTCCATCGTAGTATTATTTAACCAGCTGCATCTTTTAAAGTAACTTGATTAGCAAAAGTTTTGTGTTGGACTACATTGGCACTTAAGAAAATTCCATTCTGATTTTAACTAACCACATTTTACTAAGGTTCAATCAGTTACAGTTCAATAAAATAACCTTATTGTAATCTATAACTTTAGATTATAAATAAAAGTCTATATAATTTAAATATAAGGTTAGTAATATAAATCATGTTTCTTGGAATATTTTTTATTCCAATAATATAATATTCACAGTCACCCTAAGGAATATGTTCTTTGATGCCCATTACAGAGATAAAGAAAGTGAGGTTTACAGAAGAAACAAGTCCCAAGGCAGCCCTCACTGCTCTGAAACTTAACCAGGATTTACTTCCTAGTTATTCTGACTCCAGCTATGTTAGTCCAGGTTAAATGCAACCAATGTCTGCTTTCTTCTACTCTAGTCAATTGTTGAGTGAAGTGGTCAACCATGTAAATGACACTCCTTAACGTTCTGTCATCTGTAGAGATTTCTCTCTGTTAAAACACATCAAAACATAGATTCTTCTAGTTTACTTTCTGGTTCCCCATAACTTCAAAGCCTGGATGCATTTTGCTACCTGCCAGAAAGCACTTTCAGTAAGTAATACTCATTTTCCTCAGGATACCCACAGTGAGTTAAGGGCCATCAAAGGACTATATATGAAGTTTAGGGCCTACCTTTGGTTATTCTCTGCTCTGTTTAAAGCAAAAATCTTTAAATTAAAGTTAAGAAAAGGGCATTCTTTTCTCCTGGCTCAGAAATGTGCCCTAACAAGTAAAAGGAAGTAAAATATTACCAGAAACCTAAGAGGAGAAGGCAGTCAACTGCCTGCTGAAGACGAGATGTAGCTGATTCATTTAAAGCTCACTAGGAAGGGGGAAGGGTTTTTTTTTTTTTTTTAATTACATAAATTGGATGGGTGAGTATTTGGCTGCAGGAACGATCCTGGCGCTTTCCAGACGCTTGTTAGAAGGCGAGCAAGGATCCACAGTTATGAAAGGCTCCAGGCCTGTCTTTTATGAGGAACGCTGGGAGGGGAAACCTGTTTGCACTTGCCGTTGGCTGGGAATCACCACAAAGCTTTTAGTTGTGGTTTCTAACTGGGGATACCTCAGCAAAATGTCAGCTATTTTATTCCTGGAAAATGTACTGTACATTTTAATATTTCCATTCTGCTATCGACATATAGATTTGAAATGTGAGCCACAAAAAAGAATCTCATTTTATAACTGTCCAGATAAATAAAATTGAAGCACAAACTTTATCCCAAAAAAGTCACCAAGACTCTTTCTTAACCAGTGAATTCTTCCAACAGTTGGCCTCAGAGAGAAAGGAAAATGTTTAACCCATAATCATGCTTTGATATTTGCCAAATACTCTGTCCCTTTGATCACTCTAACAAGAAATATATTCTTGTCTGTTTGAAAGAGAACCAGATACACAGTGTACTCTGGTTACAGGACCTATGCTCGGTCACCAGACTCATGAAGTTGTTTAGAGCGGAAAGAAATGAAAGAGGGAAAGCTACTGAAGTTTAGGAAATAGTACTTGAATAACAGCAAAAGTAGTACTTATAGATGAGTACTTTAAGATAATTTGTGACATATATTTGTTACTCAAAAAAATTAGTTTGCCCTCAGAAATATTACATTATATTTCTCCCGCTAATAAGGGAGAAATCTGCCACAATGATTGGAGATAAAACTATAGTGCCTATGAAGAAAAATAAAAATAAAATCCCAAGACACACTTAGGAAGGAAAGTTTGACAGGTGCACATATTTTCAGAGATGTGGAAGTGAAAATTCTGTGTGGCCCATTATCAGAGGATGGTTAAGGAGACCTGAATATTGCCTGAAAGGAATACAATACAAATTATGAAACGTCTCTCTGATCTGAAATCTCACTTCCTAGATGAAACACCATGAAAATTTCTAATTTTTTTAAGTTATAATGAATATTAAATTTATAGATAAATACAGGTCATAGTAAACATCTTACAAAATATCAATAAAAATAAATCCTAGAACCTAAACTTTAGCACTTTTTGCTATAACATCTGGACTATTTATTTCCCAATTTGAAATTTATATTACTTTTGGATATAAATAACTATATCTATATCTATCAGCTACAGATAGATAAATTGATAGCTTTAAGATATAAACTTAGTTATATAAATAGATATAGGTAAGTGTATATATGTATGTGAGTGTATATATGGCCAGATGGGATATGAGGAAATACTACATTTTCCTTACATGAAGATAAATCAAATAATCTCTTTATATTTGACATTACAAATGTTCTAAGAAAGATAAATACTTAGCCAGGTATGGTGGTATACACCTGTAATGCCAGCACTCGGGAGGCTAAGGCATGCGGATCACCTCAAGTACGAGGCCAGGCTGGGCTACATAGTGAGACCCTGTCTCAACAAACAAACAAACAAAACAAAGCAAAACAAAACCAAAAAACAAGCCAAAAAGAAAGATAAATATTAATAAATATATTTAAGAATTGATGCCCCTAGCTTTTACCAATGAAAACATTTATTCTTTTTTTTTTTTTTTTTTTTTGGTGGTAGGGATCGTACTCAGGACCTTGTGCTTGCAAGGCAAGCACTGTAACCACTGAGCTAAATCCCCAGCCCCGAAAACATTTATTCTTAAGAAAGTGAAATTTAATTTTTAAAAAAACATGCAAAGATGAAAAATGTGTGATGCTTTACATTTCATATTTTTATAATAAAATTCAAGGGAAGAATGATAATAAAGCTTTGCAAAGCTCCTTAAAAACTCATTGCAGATATGATCCTGTTTTTAAGTATTAAGGTTAATAAAAGAGTAATTAAAATAATTAGCACAAAATAAAGTATTCATTCTCAGTAGGGTCACTCTCTACTGGATAATAATTGGAAACTGACATCTTTGTAACCAGCATACTAAGCAAAGGCTTTTATTTCATCTTGAGGAGATTACATCTCAATATAAATCCAGAGATTAGAAAACTCTTTGCAATTACACAAATTGCCTCTCTGTTATTATGAGTTTCAATGTTACATAGAGAGAAATTTTAAAAAGTTTTGAAAAGTAACTTCCTTGAAAATAGTCAATAAAAGTTCATACTGTGTCTTCTTCTAAGAAAATTTCAAAGAGTTTCCATTTCTCGCTGATTATCTTATTTCCATGGTGTGAATCCTTCGAAAGTATTGAATCAGGTGACAGGAACAGATAAATTCAAATATTGCAACTAAATCACTGTTTTTATTCTCTGATCCATTGATATGTAAAACATGTATTATATCATTGATTCAAATTATTCTATACACTCAATAAATATACATAAAGAGGTATAAATAAGAGTTGTCCTTACATGTTACCACTACTGTTAAAATCCGTAATCTACCAATAGTCATTTTTAAAATTATGTCATACTACTTAACAAAATTCATTAAGAAATAACAGGGTAGATGTAATGTTGACTGATTAGGTACTTAATTGAGCCAACCAAAGAATTTTGGGTAGAGAATTTCTATTATTTTGTTTGAGATGAGCAGAAAAATTGCACCATAATTTTTATATTAATATTAACTATTCATTAACTCATTAGATTCCAACAAATATTGGCTAAGCCCTTATTATGCAACAAATATTGTTGTAAGGATTCTGTGGGATATGAGGATAAATAAAAAGATGACTACAAAGGTAATGTAAGAAGTGATACATCCAGCACACTATGGAAAATGTCATAAAACTTAACCTTGAGTAGTGTATAACACAACATAAGGATTGCTTCTGTCCCAAGTTGAAAATTATATTACTTCTTGGAGTTCAGATAAGAAACTATTAAAGGAATTTCCTTGCATAAGTCCGCATCTTTCCTTACTGCTTTTAGAAAACATGCAAAAGTCATCATGATAAAGAACCATCTCTAACTTTATTTTCAAGAAAACTAGGATGCAGAATTGAAACGTATTTATTGAGCAGAAACTACAGTATATAAAAGCAATTGCAGAGAGCAATATGAGAGATATAAAATTTCTCAGTGACAGCATATTTCTGAATTTACCAGCCAAAGTGTGTCTTCTGGTGGCAAGTGGCTCACAGTAAATAATGTGATAATATACCTTTTCTATATGAGCCGGGGTGGGAGCTGGTGTGCACAGTGTGGATGGAAAAACTGCCCTGTCCCCATCCAAACTGATTTGGAAGAAAGAATCAGAGGTAGAGGAGTAGTACGCATGCACACGCACGCATACACACACACATACACACACACACAATCTCCCATAAGATATATTTTTATCAAGAAATAGTCTGGAGAGATTCTTGTCAACAGAGGAAAGAAAATTTAGATTTTGAAATTTAGAAGATACTCCAGAATGTTGAACCCAATGGAAACTTCCTGCAAATAATATGCCCAAGAAAAATTCCAACTCTAATTCGGTGATGAGTAATACAAAAATGGGATAGAATCTGTATCAAAAATACATAGAAATTAAGCATAAAGCATACAACAGAATAGAAACATCACCACACTGCCTGAAACACCATGTGAACAAATAGTTCACCATGAGTTGGGAAAAATCTCATGAAATAAAAGCCTCTATGACATTAGACTAAAAAATCATAACAATATCAAATAAGAGTGTCAAGAAGCCATGCAAGCTGGGATATGAGCTATCTTCCCTCAGAAAGGTAGAAAAAATAAATAAATAAACACAGCAACCCAGAAAAACATGAAGGCCATAAAGAAGAAAGTTATAAAACACCGTAAAGAAGCCTGTAAGAATGAGGTAAGTGAAATACAAAATACAAAAATGAAAAATAAAAGACAAGATTTAGAAACAAAATCTCAGCGTTTTAAATTCAGTAAGCATTATTATACATGCTAATTGGAGTCGCTGTTAATGAAAGCAAAACAAAGCAAACTAAAAAGCAGGAAAATATATCTAAAGAGAGTTTTTTCAAATTTATGAAAGATTTCAAAGGACAAACATGGTATAATTACTTATGTGATGTACTTACATTACCTTAAATGAGTCAAACTTATAAAGACAGAAAGTGGAAAGGGGGTGCCGGTCTTCCTGGGCTTGCAGAAGAGGGAACGGGGAGTGTGTTCATTAGCTTCCATCTTGACAAAATCCCTCAGCGAATCAACTTAAAAGTGAGAAGATTTACTCTTGTTCGCATTTCCAACAGTTTCAGTCTATAGTCATTGGCCCCACTGCTTTGGGCCAGTGGCAGGGCAGAAACATGATGGAGAGAGCCTGGGGGAGCAAAGCCGCCCACCTTATGCCAGCCCAGAATCAGAGAGAAAAGTCCGGTTGTTACAATGTCCTCCTCTAAAACCCATTAAGCTTTGAATCAGTAAATGAATTAATCCATTCATAAGGTCTGAGCCCTTGCGACCTTGTCACCCTCCGAAGGCCTCAGTCCTGAATACTGCTGCATTTGGACCGAGCCTTCAACATGGAGCTTTGGAGGGACATTTAAAATCCAAGCCACAGCAAAGGGCTATTGCCTAACGGGCACAGCGTTTTAGCCTGGAAAGAAGCAAAAATTCTGGAGAGGGTTGCTGACTCTTATTGAACAGCGTGTGAATGTACTTAATGCCACTTAATTTTACAATTGTAACACTCAAAATAATTAAAATAGTAGACTTTATATGTCTTTTCCCACAAAATTATGACGGAAGACGAATTTTCAAGAGAATATGAAATAACTTATAGCATAGAAACTTGATTTAAAGCAAGCCGAAACATAATTCAAAAAATTGGACATTAAGAAAAATAGACAAAAAATATCAAACTACTAGTAAAGGAAAAAACAAATCGAGCTGTTCTCAAATTTCTCTCTGGGAATTTTTAACACCAGAAGTCAGTGAATAAGTATATAAAAGATGCTTTAGGACAGAAAGCATGAACCGAGGTTTTCACAAGCAGAAGAGGGACAAGTGAAATAAAAAGTCACAGACAATGGTTTTAAACATGTAAGAAACTGGGAATTTTCTTTCCAAGAGAGCTTCTCAAACATAAGAAGAGACTTCAGCTAATCAGTAAGACAGGTGAAACCATGACCAAGGAACTGTCGGAATCATCAAATATGTTTAGCCACAAGATAAACGTGACGGAGTTAAGTTGGAGAAGTCGAATATTCCCTGATAATAAAGAAGTAATAAAGGAAAAAGTAGGAAAGAGAGTGTAGGAAAAGATTGAAAGATGACTAATTTTCTAATTGCATCATCTGAACTATCTGGGAACCCAAAAGTATTATATACAGATGACAAAATAAAATGTATACAAGATTTTTATAATATCAAATTGACAGTTTTCTCTTTTTATTCATCAGAAAATGGATTCTGGAACCCCCACAGGTACATAAGTCAATGGATAATCAAGTTCTTTATTTAAAATGGCTTAGTATTTCATACAACTTACACTCATCTTCCGGTACACTTTAAATCTTCTCTAGATTATTTACAATACTTA
Source organism: Hystrix cristata (assembly GCA_004026905.1). Classification (NCBI taxonomy): domain Eukaryota; kingdom Metazoa; phylum Chordata; class Mammalia; order Rodentia; family Hystricidae; genus Hystrix; species Hystrix cristata. Next base: position 7,629 of record PVJO010016334.1, read on the forward strand.
ATAAAATATAAATGCTATGTAAATAGCAGTTATAGTGCATTTTTTATTTTTAATTATTACATAAAAACATAACAACTGTACATAGGGATGGGGTACTCTATCAGTCAGCTTTCTCATTATGGTAAGTAAAATAAACCGATTCCAGAAAGACATGTACTGAGTAACTTCACCCATCCACCCGCATGTCCCATGTAATTATAGAGTAGTGAAACAGAGGCAGGGTCAGAATCAGGGAAGGCAGAAGGCTGACAGAGCAGAGAGAGAGACTTGAAGATGCTGCTCTATCAGAAGAGGGAGACACTATGGCCTAGAAAAGGAAATGAAACAGATTACCCGCCTGAACTCCCCGTAGGACTCAGCCTTGTTAAAATCTGGACTTCAGACTATTTATACTTGTTTTTAACTTCTGACCTCCAGAATTATAAGACAATAAATTTGAGTTGTTTTAAGTCACTAAATTTGTGGCAATTTTTAATAGCAGCAGTGGAGAATCAATAAGCATTAGTCACCAATTTCTCAAATTTGCATAATAATTTAATTTTCCACTAACTTTCCAACCTTTTATATAACAGATGAGACAAATATTCAATCAGGGAAAAGAGAGAAAGAATTAGCTGTATGGCAAGCTTTGCTGATTGTCTCCTCTAAAGTACCTGAAAGCAAAATATGTTATTTCAATATGGTAAATCAAGCAATATAAATTCATGTAGATTTATAAGTATAAAAATAAAAAGTAATAAAGATCACCAGGTATTAAAAGAGAATAAAAGGAAGGAAGAGAAAAATATGGGCCAATGTTAATATAGTAGGGAAATCATAGACACAATCTAAATCAAAGTTTATGATTGTAATGATAGGAAAAAATAAAATTTTAAACATTAAATACACATATATATGTGCACACATGCACAAACACCCCATATATGTACATATATACACATGGTTCTCAAGAAGGATCTAATAGTAATAAATATCCAGGTACTGACCAGCAGAACATCATCACTCAGAAAACAAAAAGCATAAAATATTCAAGGAATAAAATATTAAACATACCAGTGTTTAGAAGTTACTGTGTCTAATTTAACTCAATCCAGCAAATATTTATTGAGATCCCACTAAGCACTGGCAACACAAGGAGCAGATAGTAGGCACAACTCCCTCCCTCCATCTATCTTGCATTCTATTATGGAGAGACAAACGATAAGTGAAAAGAAGCAGCAAAATATGTAAAACATAAAAAAATCAGCTTGAGGGGAACATGAAAGCAGGTAAATGAGGATGAGAGTGCTGGGGACACAGGTTTCAATTTTTTAAATGAGGCAGGCAGAGAAGACCTCACTGAGCTGCTGATTTTGATCAACATTTAAGGGCAGTTACTCGGATAAGGGAGTATTGGGGTGCAGATGAGAAGTAGTTATAAGAAGCAAGGGGTGAAAAACAAACTTCACTCTGTACCTTTTATAAATTGTAGGATGTGTGATTATAGTACTTATTCAAAAATTAAAATATACTATTTAGAAAATTAATGTGATTTGGATAAACAAACTGGACCAGCAGATAAAATACTTGGATTTTAGTTTGGGTTCAGTTACTAACTTGACTGTAGGTGAACCACTTAATCCCTCAATTTAGCTTCCCATCTGTAAAGACAAAGTGTTACATGGTCTTCAAGTTTCTCCTTTAAGATTCTGTAGGTCTACTATTTGGTAAGATGTTCACCAAACTGTAGCATAGGAAAACAGTTTGGGACTCTATCTCTTATTCTACCTTTTTATGAACACACTGTCCATTGCTTCTCTGAACCACACAAATAATGAATAACTGTATTTCCAATTCCAAAATTATGTGATTAAAACAATGTAAAGAATAAATATTAGAAAACTCAAGAGACAGAATGCTTTCGAAGGGATTCAAAATAAAATGACTATACCAAAATTCCCTAAAAATTAATATTGAACTATTATTTTAGGCAACATAGGAATAATAAAATTGATGATATTTTAATATATATTTAATATAAATTTCTAAAAATTACCTTTTTACTCTTGTGTGGATTGTGATATATCCTTTGAGTAGACCTGAGGAAATTTGTTACTTCACAAGATTAAGCTCAACTAAACCTAGATTGAAATAGCCCTTTTCTCTGTGTTTTCTAGTAATTCATGATATAGTATTGCTTATATTACTTTATAGTAATATACCTAACTTTGTATTCTATCTCTGCATTTTATGGAATTAACTCTTTATAATAAAATAGCACTTATTTTCTCATTAATTTCCACACACATACCACACTGGTCTGTATTATTTGCTCAAATACGGTCCTGTGGAATGATTCATGATATAAGGAAATAGGTGGCAGGTGGTATGAATTCTAAATTTTCCTGCCCTGATGCAAATGAGAAAAGTAATTGAAATAGACAAAGTCTTTTGTCTCTACAATATCGGCAGCTCCACCCAAAGAGAATGAATGCTCCAAGTATGTGAATGTACCAGTAACAAAACAAAATATTTGCACAGTCACAAAATTATGTGTTTTTACCCTCCAAAGGGAAATAAGATACCCGAGTTTTTCTCTTCATAGCAAAGAATGAATGCCTGTGACTTTTATGAATGGTCTTTGTCTCAAAATGCAGATTGAGGAAGCTCTTTGAGAGAATGATAGCTGCATTCAGTGACATCTCCATACATCTGGAAGCAGCGACTGTGGATGGCTAGTGTGTCATTTTTGGTAGAGTATCTTACTATGTTCCTTCTTTCATAATCTAAACACAGTCTTTGTTTACCACCAGAACTTTTCTGAAACTATACTACACCTGGAAACAGATTCTCCAAACACAGAGTCCCACTCTTGTATGATTTTCAAGTTCATATATTACCCTTATTCTCCACACAGGAAAATATATATTTGGTGGTGTTTTTAAAATTAGTATGTTCCACAAAGGTGCATAACAACTAAAATTAGAGTGGCAGAATTGAACTTTTTTTTTTTTGCCAGAGAAGGATCATGTTAATAAAAGCAAGATTCAGACAGGGCCATAAAAACTGCACCTCACTTCTTTGTAGTTGAAACTACTGCATTATCACAGAAGGCAACAGAACTTTAGACATTTCTTCTCAGAGGAATTCTGTCCTGCTTATCCTCAATCATCATGAACATCACCCAGTTTGAATTGTTTACTTTTATTCTGATTGATTTTCCAAAATAGAATATATTTGTGTTTCCATGGCTCTTCAATGATATGTAAAAATTATCCGAATAGTCTTTTTAATTTTTTATTGTGTGAAATTACTATATTATTCCTGTGTAAGAACCTAGTATAACTACAGCTAAACTAGAATCTTATAAGTAACTCAAAAGTGCTAGCCTACAGTAATGATTTAACAGATTATTTGTCCTCTCAAGTTTATGTAAGACTTTCACTAAGACTAAAAAGAAGCCTCCATTTGTTCAATTATACTTCTTTTTCTTGCCCTCAACATTCAAACACATCACATAAATGAACTAGAAAATATCTTTATTTATATAAAAAGCTTTGTAGAAAAATTCTATAAAACATCATAATTTAGATTAGTGATTCTTGGGAAATTGAAATCCTGCCAAGTCAAAAAAATGTTGTTTGAAGGCTTTTTGACCCTGGCAGGCTAGAGACCTGAGCACCCACAAGATGCTGGAAGGTGTTCACCAAGGACCACAGATACTTGGATAGGGGGAAAGCAGGGCCCCGACCAAGGGAAGGCAACTTGAGGGAGAAGCCCATGAGATCAAATCCAGTAGCAGAGCTGCTTAGACTAAGACAGAAATCTGTTTTCCAATCCAGGCACTTCTCACAGTCCAGGTCCAGCAAACATGCCCTGAAGGAAGACAGCAGGTCCAGCACCCAAGGCTGCTGATAGGCGCCTGCTCTACCAGCCACTCCCCAGTGCCCACCTGGCCTAACACTCCTCCCAGTGGGTGCCTGTGAGAGAGACAGTCACAAGAGATGGCCTTCTCAGGACACTAGGGAAAGAAAGTACAGGCCAGAGAACCACTCAGAGGGCAGTGGCCAAGTTAGACCCAAAGAGACCCAGAAAGGGAGAGGAGAGAAGGGCGCAGCCTTGGTTAGGACCCAGAGACAGGAACCGAAGCATCCATGACACAGACGCTCAGGAATTTGCAGTCGCTGTGGCCACTGAGACCCAGGCTTGCAGAGAAACACAGGAGCAATGTCAGAGCAAGCACTTTCTCACCACCCTGTAAATGCTGCTGAGCTGGGTGCCCCGCGCACTCCGCCACTTCACCCCCGAAACACCACCGAATTCCACAGGGAATCTGTGGGCTGGAAAGAGACTCTTTATGACAGGAACAATTTGGGTGTGTGATCATTGTGAGAGAAGAAAACAATCCAAGTCAGCACCGGAAGAGGCTATTACCTGCCAGCCCCAAGAAATCACAGACCTAGGTGGGACTGAAACTCAACAAGCAAGAGTTTTGCTTCAGCCCGGGAGTCACCTAGGAGAAACCATGAAAGCAGTTCTAAGTGGGACATTTAGAGTTGTAAATGCTTGTATTACAAAAACAGAGTAATTGCAAATAAATAACCTAATGATACACCTAAAAGTCCTCAAAGAAAAAAAATTAAGAAAAAAAAAAATCCAAATCTAAAACTTGCAAAAGAAAAGAAAATTTAAAGTTCAGGGTGGAAATCAATGAAATCAATCCTAAAAAAATGGAAAAAAATCAATAAATCAGAATTGGTTTATTGAAAGGATAAATAAGATTGACATACTCTTAGCCAAACTTACAAAACTTAACAAAAGAAGGGGGAGAAATGCTCTGACCAATGAAATTAGAAATTAAAAAGGCAAAATCACAATGGACACTACTGAAATTCAGAGGATTGTAAGAAAGTATTTTGAAGACATATTGCAATAAATTGGAGGATTTGAAAGAAATAGATAAAATCCTAGACACATAACCTACCAAACTTGAGCCAAGAAGATATAAAAACCATGAATATAACAATAATTCACAATGAAATTGAGGTAGTCGTAAAACTCTACCAAGAAAAGACCAGGACTTAATGGATTCACGGATTTTACCAGAAATTCAGAGAACTAATACCAATACTTCTCTAACTCTTCCATGAAACTTCAAGAGAAGGTACATTCTGCTGCACAGGCAGAATCAATATTGTTAAAATGGCTATTATTACCAAAAATCATACACAAATTTAGCGCAGTTCCAATCAAAATACCAACAGTATGCTTCATAAAACTACAAAACATAATCTTACAATTTATATGGAACCAGAAGAGACTCAGAATAACTAAAGCAATCCAGAACAAAAAGAACAAAGTAGGAGGTATTTCAATTCTGCATTTCAAGTTATACTACAAAACAACAATAATTAAAACACTTTGAGCACATACTCTTAAGTGAAATAAATCAGACACACATGAGTACATATCAAATTGTTTCTCTGGTATGAGAAACCATAAATGTAAACAAGGACAAAAAGTTATAATAGATACCGTGAAAAAGAAAGATAATATCCAAATGGGAAGAGAACTAGAAAGGGAGGAGAGGGGAAAGAAGGAAGGGAGAAATAAAGGAAAAGAAAAAGAGGGAAAAAAAGGAAAATGTAAATAAAACTATTTTAAATACGGAGGGGGGAGTGGAAGGGAGGGGCGGGGAAGTGGGGGAACAAAGACACATCATGTACAGGTACAAATTAAGTATGATGAATGTAATCACTATGTATATCTACAATGTACCAATACGTGTTCTTGGTAGGAAAACAAAACAAAACAAAACAGCACGGTACTTGCCCAAAAGTAGATATGTAGGCCAATGAAAGAGAATAGAAGACACAGAAATAGCCCCATGTGTGCTTAGCCATCCAATTGTTGTCAAAGAGGTTAAAAACAAACACTGGAGAAAATTTAGTCTTTGAAAAGTGGTGTCAGGTAAACTGGTGATCTAAATATAGGAAAAATTATTCTAAACCCATACCTCTCACTCCGTACTAAAATCAAATCAAAATGGACCACATGCCTAGATATAAAAACAGAAACACTAAATCTCTGGAAGAAAGATAAAACACATGAAGATATAGACAGAGGCAAGGATGTCCCAAACAGAACTCTAATTGTACACACAAAAAATATATATGAAGAATCAACACACGGGGTTTTATCAAATTAAAAAGCCTCTACACGGCAAAGGAAATAATCAACAGAGTAAAGAGGCAACCTACAGAACAGGAATAAATGTTTTGCTAGCTACTCCTCTGACAGAGGATCAATATACAGAATATATAAAGAACTGAAAGAAATTAGACTCCAAAGAACAAAAGATTCAATTTAAAAATGGAGGATTAGGGACTGGGAATTTAGCTCAGTGGTTCGAGTGCTTGCCTCACAAGGCCCAGAGTTCGATCCTGGGCACCGAAAAAAACCAAAACAAACAAACAAACAAACAAACAAAAAACAATAAAAATGGACAATTAAAAAGACCTTCTTAAAATAAGAAACACAAACATCCAATAAATACATGAAAAAATGTTCAGCATATTTGGCCATTACAAAAATGAAAATCAAAACAATACTGAGATTCTATCTTACTCTTGTAAAAATGATTCACATCAAAGACTCAGAAAGCATCAGATACTGATTAGTATGTGGGGAAAAAAAGGAATTCTTTTACATTGTTGACTGAAATGCAAGCTAGTACAACCACTACAAAATCAGCATAGAGATTCCTCAAAATCTAAAAACAGAAATTCAGTTTGATTTAGCTATACCTCATCTGAATATCTTTTCCAAAGAGTTAAAGTCATGATATTTTAGGGATACAGGAATACTCATGTTTGTAGCAGTACAATTCCCTATAGCTAAATTATGGAAACACCTGTAATATGCCCATCAACAGATGAATGGATAAAGAAAATATTGTATTTATTTACAATGGAATACTACTAGGCTATCAAGAAGGATAAATTTTAGTCGTCTGTAGGGAATTGGATATACTGTGAGATCATAATGTCCAGTGAAATAAATCAGACACAGAAGGTTGAATATCACATGGTTTCTCTTTTAAAAGAAACCCAAACTTTTAAAGAGCAAAATAATGGCAAGAGACTAGAAAACAGTGAGGTAGACTTTTTGGAAATGGATCAGGGGAAGGGGAGAGAGGAGTTAATAGGGAGGAAAGAGGATAAAAAATGTAACATATATGCACAAGTTCACCAAAATAAAGGTAATTATTGTGCATCACAAACTTGTACAAATAAAAAATATTGTTTTTATTCTTGTTAGATAACCAAAACTAAAATGCAATTTTAAAGTGCCATTAAAACTGATTTCAGTTAATGCAAGAAATAAAACTAGTCATTTTTTAAAAGAGACCAGAAATAAACACAAGAAAATCTGAATTGAGTGTAAAAATGTTAAATATATTAGATTCATGAATTAATCATGTCATTATTTCTAGATGGACTCAAAGTAGAAAAGAAAGTTCTGTGCCAGGTATATTCTTAATACTTGCTTATTTTTGACCTCTGAGATGCACTGATATTATCTCAACATAAAATTTTCCTACACCTGTTCAAACAATATTTATGTGGGAAAACTTTACAATACTTATTTTCAAGGTATTTTGAACTTAAATTTAGACTTAAATTCCCTAGTGTTTCCAGAGGTGTGATAGCCTGTGAGAAATTGGTATATTAATATTTTTATCACTTATAACCCATCAGTACTTCCTGTTATTTCGGATCCATAAATTAATGAGTTGGTTTATAAAGATCATCACTGTTCACCAAAAAGTTTTTATTCATTTAAGGATATTAAAAGCCTTCTGGAATTCCACATGATTAGAAAAATAACACAGCATGCTTGTCTTCATGTCAGCCACTGAGTTCCTCAAAACTCCTAAGAATAAACATGTTTAAACTCTGTCACTGAAGTTGGACAGATGATCTGTTTTTGACCCAAAGTACCCTAAACAAGTAGACCAGAATACTTTTTTAGATCTATATAACTTTCTTCCAAGCTGACTCACTCCCTCATCAACAGCTAAGTACAAGACTACGGGCTAAATACAGCGTAAATACACGGAAGAAAAAGCTGAAGATGTGATCCCGAAGGATCTAAAATCAACTATGAGCAGACGTAATAAATCTATGCACAAACATCTGGATAAATAGTGAAACCAAGTCACTGACTTGTAGCTATTTTTATTCTAGTATCAAACCTGTCCCCCATTTGTAATCATACATCCCCCTCACCAAGACAGATTCCAAGCCACCTTCCCAAATGTCTCCACCACCTTTTTCCTATCCATACCATCCACGTTTTTGGTAGGAAACTAAACTCATCCACCCAATAACTATTTGATTGGTTACCCTCATCTTCAGAGTGGCATTTCTAATATGAACATCTGATAATACTACTTGCAGATGATGTACAGGAGGGGCTCCATCTCACTCCTGGCTGCCTTTTCCATCACTCACCTCCAGGCAATTTAAGGTCCAGCCACTTAAACTACTTAGTTGTCCTTAAACAATATTTCAACAGCTTCCTTTGCATACGTTCACCTGTCAGTAATGCCGCAAGCCTCCTTGTTGTTGACCTTACACCATGAACTCTTATTCATCTTTCTTCCTCAGTCTGAGAATCTTTTGCTCTGTGATGTGTCACAATGCTCCAAATAATAACAGGACCATTATTCTTTATAACAAGATCTGTTATTGTACACTCTTGTACTCTTCGTGTATTGCTATCATGTCTCTCATTTTTAGTTTATGAGCTACTTAATGGTAGGGATGATATGGGGTTTTCTCTGTTTTTGTATCCCCTGTAAATTGGACATAAGAAATTCTCAGTATCTATAGAATAAAAAAAATATAATTACAAAGACAGCACATGGAAAATGCTATATTCTAGTAGTCATATCTGAGTGGAGGGAAAGTACATTAGGTTGGTAAAATCAGGAGAGACTTTGCGATATAAATTATACTCAAGCCAAATACAGAAGAATGGATAGAATTAGCAAACATGAACATGGAAAAGAGAAAAAACTTAGCTTGTGAAATTGCATGGCCAATAACAGGAATTTAAACCAGATATAGATATAGATAGATGTTTGTATGTGTGTTTGAGGAACTTGTTTAAAGGAGTATGATATAAGAACTATGATTTTAAAAAGGTAAAAATTTAGGAGAAGAAGAAAATGTTGGAGGAAATCATAAATATTCAGCTAAAGGGTAAAAGTTTGTAGGAAATAAAATATGGACATATTGAAGGATTTTTGTCTTAGTATATACATACGCATATATGTTTTGTTCAGAAAAAATATAACAAATTAAGTAAAAATATTAGCTTAGAGAAGTATTATGGGAGTTCATATACAATTCCTTCTCTAGAGAAATGTGCATGTATTAAAAGAGCAGTAGATGATACAAGGGTAATTATAGATGTAGACATTGGCATTGATATTCCGGCAAATTTAAGGCCAGGAAATTAAAGAATCAGATATACCAAAGGAGAAGGATTTTGACAACCTGAATTTGGATAGCTGCAGTTCAGATCATATAAAATTTTAGAAGACACAATCTAATAATTTGGTATCTGTTTAGAGAAAACAGAAAAGACAGAACAGAGAGAGAGGAGTCAAAGAATCACTGATTGTCAAACATTCATCTATTATGTCATAAGTTTGCTTTCCTTGCATAAGCCAGATAAGTATACTGAACAAAGGACCTTTCATTGTCCACTCTGAAACTTCAACACTCAGTAGAGGTTATAGTTTATTTTAGATAGTTAACAGATTTTGAATTGCTCTAATGACAGTTGAATAGTTAATGAGACTACAGTTTACATTAAACTCACCTATCTGTGAGTGAGTTAGACTTACCTGTCTATAGTTTATCTTTCACGGGTGAGTCAGAAATCAAATGTATACTATGTGCTTTCTGAGCACCTGAGAGTATAGCCCTTAGCGTCTTATAGTGCAGTGGCCCCTGCAGTTTAATCACACCACACATGGAAAAAGGAAAGCACCAGGCTGAGGAATCACTGTCTTGCTGTAACATAAATACACTGTTCTGTACTAAACTTATTGAGATACACCATGTTTGCCAAGCAAATTATTCTTAGCAAACAGTAGCAATTGTGCCTCTACAATTTCAAAAAATACTGTTTATTTTTCAAACAATGAAATATAAACATTAAAAACCAAGGGAATTGAGACATTGGGTCTTTTATGCCCTTTTCTATTATGTTTTTTCTTTGTGGAAAACAAGCTATACTGTATATAATATCACCTTGAAGAAAAAGGAATGCACGAATATGTGTGGTTTGACTTTAAAAATGTTTATTAGCTATTTCTGTTTGCATGTTTGTTCCTTTTTCTTTCCAAATTGTTTTTATTATAATTTAGAAATATGGAGGAATTACTTCCTGGAATATATTAATCTTGAATGTTGCCCATTACATCAAGAATAGCTATTAACTTTTTAAAAATTCTTCTAATTTCTAAAGAGATATGGGAATTGTCATTTAAAACAACTATTTTGTTCCTTTTTTTTTTCTCCTCTCTTTTCTCTGCAAATTCTAAAGTAACTGGATAGCTTGGGCCAATAATTGTCTAATTTGAATTTTTAAAATATCAAAGTTGTTAGAGAATTGTCTCTCAATGATGCAGAACATTGAAAGGAAACTTGTGAATTACTACCCTCCTTCTCTGCATCTACACATGACAGGATCTGCTGTTTTCAAGGTTAATTCACTCGAGGAACCATTTGATCCGAGTGTTTGACCAAATGACCAGGCTTGACTTGATTCCCAGCCATGGTGGCTGTTCCTCCCATGCATGTCCACACAGGCTTTGTTTGCTTGCTGGCGTCTCTGACAGAGCACGCGGCATATGCCAGGTGGCCATGTGTCTGAGGCAGAGGGAAGGGAGAACAAAGCAAAAAATATTCCATTTGGACCAAGATGCTTTCAGCCATCTGACTGCCAGTAACATATTAAGGAGAGAAGAAAAGGCAATGATGGTTGAATATACTCAACGGTAAACAACTTCAGGCCGGAGATTCAGACTGCAAATCTCCCTCTGCCACACTGCTCAGCTTGAGCATGATTACAGGAGACAAAGAAATCTGCTCCAGGAGGGAAATACTAGACAAGATCCTCACCTCGATTTGCATCTGTCAGCTAAATGTTTCAGGACACATTAGATAATAATCATTGTGTTCTTACGTCAGAAGCTTCTTTTCTTCAAAGTGAGTATAGGCAGGGAAAGTTCTAGAATGATGATGAATATAAGAATTTGCTTTCTGTCCACAACTCACCCCCTTTTATTCTACCTTCCACTTAACAGTTAATATCTTGTGCACCACCATCCTACTCACAAACTGTAGGATACAGAGGCCAGATGCTAATGTTGGCCCTGAAGTGTTGGGAGCTGTAAAATATTACTTTAAAAAGCAGCCAGGAGAGGGTGTGGAATCCTTAAAAAGTGCAATGGATAATTTCTCATGCAAATATAGTATGTCTCTTTTTCCCTGACTCATTTCCTCTGATTCATTTATTGAGCAGCTGCTATGAGCCTGATTGTGCGCTAGATTGCTTACTTCGATACTTCTAGTCTTCCCAACAGTGCTACCATGCTCCACTGTGTTCATCTTACAGATGAGAGTACTTACATTCAGAATATTTAGTTAACTGGACCGAGCTCATTCAGCTGATAAGTATAAGAAAGATTTAAATCACAGGTGATCTGCTTCCAAAGCCTGTACTAATCACATTATACCAACCTATAACTTTATGTATAAATAAGTAATCTGTGACTGTCTCTCAAGTGTACTGCCCTTCTACAAGCTGAGTGACATAATCGTCTCAATAGGAGTACTCTGCTGGAGTGTTATTCTTACTATTTCAGATATTAGAACACTAAAGATTTCCACACTCAGCTGCCCAAAGCTGTGTCAAAATTCTAACACGAGTCTACCCCAACGTGTATTTCAGTGTTTATCTTCAGAGCCTACTGATCTGAACTCAAGAGAAATCAATGTACATTTGAACATTTTGTTCCTTCTGTCTTGAATGTATTTCTCTTTCTACTACATCTGGCAAATTGCTTCCATTTTATTTTGCAAAATCTAGTTCTGACATATGCGCTTTGTAAATGTTTCTTAATTTCAAAGGCAGAACTAGGCATTCCCTTCCAGGTCCTTCCGTGAGTACTATATTCATGCCTGTAATAAAGCATTTTACCATATTTCACTGGATTGTTTGTCTCTGGTTGTGGCTTCAAGGCATTCGTCATCACCTAGAGGACAAATAAATTCTTTGGTGACCTTTAAACTTCCAGCTTCCAGGTCAATGTCTTATAATAGATGCAAAAAAAAATTGTTATGGGAATATGCTATATAATTAAATGATATAATAAAGGGGAGCCATCAGAAAAATAGGTGAAATGTATGTTATGTATGTACATAAATGGCTGTGTGAAAATGAAAGGAATATCATTTATAGCAAAGGGACAAAGTTATATTACCTCTTATTTGGCTTAACGGGTTTTTTTTTTGTTTTGTTTTGTTTTGTTTTGAGCTAAAGATCCTATATTTGTAGAAAATCCTTACCTGAGTTGCCAGGACCATCTAAGATTATTAAAAGAAGGATTTAAAAGATCTAATTTATTTTTTGTCATGCGCCGCTTGCTATTTGCATCCCACTCTGGTCGAACACTGAAAGGAGACAAGCCGGTATCACCTCGTGTCTGGTCACGTCTGCTCCGCAGTCTCCCTGCGCTAGCTCAGCGCGGCGGTACCCGGCTGCACACACGGCAGCAAAATGCTTCAGGAAAAGAGAAAGGAGAGAAAAAAAGAACTCTCTTTTGGCTCATAATCAAATGAAAATACACTTAATGAAAACATTTCTATCAGGAGCAGGCTTTTTAGAAAATCTTGTTTTCCTTACAATTAAATTTTCTAAAACGCAGACATTTGGCCTGAGATACCTCATGGATTTAATATTGGCACCAGATCAGGACGGCTTGCTAGCCAAGCTTGAAACGGAAAATATAATGGGAAAACACTGTGATTTTATAGCTCTGCTAAGAGTGAGGAAATCACAACCTGCCTGAAACCCCCCAAGTAGATGTCCTGAAATCTGCCCAGAGAGAAACGGAGATAAGTGCTTTTCAGTTTTCAGGAAGAGCCTAGAAACCTATCTGGGCTTCGTTTCAGTTTATACTACGGTAACTATAGATCCATCTCAGCAAACAGATGTGAGTGTGAACTTTACCTTCGTTGGCAAAGGAAACAGAACTGAGAATTTAAGCTAATTTCCATTTTTATTATGTGGCATGACTTTTGCTCCTTTGTTCTCTCCTAATCAACTTCAATCCCCTTGAAAACACCCGAACTGCCGGTCTCTAACAGGGTTAGATCCTGTGAGCTGGATGTAGACTTGTTTACAACCGCCTTATCCACGCAGGACCCGACGCTCTTTCTCTCGGTGGAATAAAAAATTGGATTTTTCAAGAGCAGGAAAGAAGTACGAGCTCCTCCTAATAAACGAAATAGGGTTCCACCTGTGCACGGCAGACTTTGTGAACTGAATTAAAAGTGTTTTTTTTGAGGCATTAATTATAACAAAGCTCAACATCTACAACCTTCCTTAAGACGACCTCGTGTTGAGCGCCCAGGAGGGACCCGCAGGCCGCCCAGGCTCGTCCTGGTCCAGGGAGCTCACCTCCCTCCCCGCTGTGGCTTCGAGGTGCTGTGCTGCTAGCTGCGGGCACTCGGTCCCCTGTGACCTTCCCTTTGGTTAGATTGCCAAGGAGAGCACGAGATGGGGAGGGGAGGGGAAAGAGCAATCTGTACTCTCTGCTGTCCCTGCTTTACCACAAATTGACGGTTTGCAACTAATGCTTCAACTGGAGTCTCACCACCTCTTGCTGGGATGTCTTATCCCTGCTTATGCTACACACGTTGTTCCTCTATTAAAAACATTTTATATGAACCATCTGAGGCGGATGCGAGAGGATTGCAGATTTAAGCCTTTCCTGGGCACCTCAGGAAGACCCTGTGTGGGGGAGGGGTGGGGTGGGGTGGTGGGTATAGCTCCATGCTAGAAAACTCATTGCTTTAACCCCCAGGAACACAGAAAAGAAAACAAAAGTACTTCTCTCCTCATCTCCCTCTTTTCTTCCTCCTTCCTTCCTTTCTCACTTCTTTTTCCTTCTTTCTTTCTGTCTTTATTTCACTTTTATCTTCTCTTACTTCTTTCCTTCTTTCTTTTATTAAGCGATCCCCTGAATAAAATAATCCACTGGATAGTTACCAATTACTTTTAATCGGTTTCTGGCAAGGTCATCATTATGCTCTGTGATGAACAATGGAAAGAGAAAACTTTAGTGAAGGAGGTAAGAATTATTCCAGCATGTCATAAACTGGAATTTTGAGCTTTTTACACTCTTCATCCAATTTAGTAGTACACACCAATAAAAGAATTGTTGCTGTGTATGGAGAAAAAAGACCACCCTTTGCGAGGTTGTCTAACTATCTTTACCTTGAATCTCTACAGCAAACATTGATAGAACATGAAGAGATTAAAGTTTTCATCTTCTGAAGAAACTAAGAAAACTCTCAAAACTCTCCTAGATGCATTAAGGAGTCTGTTAGGTTGAGTATAAATGGCTTCATGTTGAGGGAGGAATAGAGGGCAAATTGCACCATTCTGCTGGCTGGGGGACAGATCATCATGTACAGGAGGAAGACAATAGAGAAAATTCTCCAGAATCCAACCCCCTTTCACATGAATTACCAAAACTGGCTCGATAAAGAAACTATGGAATTTTCACACACTGGAGTTCTATTCTGCCATAAAGAAAGATAAACTTGAGTCATTTTTAAGAAAATGAAACTACAATGTTAGGTAAAATAAATCAGACACATAAATATGATTTCTCTTATATGAGAAACACAAATTATAAATAAAGGACAAAATAAGTGAAAGATAATAGGAAGTAGGGAGATAGATCTTTCTTTAAGGGGAAGGGGATCAAGAGATGGAGGGAGGAGGAAAAAGAAGGGAGGGGATGAAAAAAGGAATTAAGATGTGTTATGCACATGTACCAACTCTACACATGGAATGTAAATATTATGTACTACAACATGTACTAATAAGAAAATGGTCTGAAAAAAATGAGTGGATTCCAGGATATCTTAGTAAAAAAAGTTTGTAGGATATCTTTTTATCTAAAACATAAGAAAGTCCTCGAAAAAAAATGAACACATCCCACTGAACAATTATGGACATTTTGAGCCAAAAACAGGTAATCATAATTATGGACAACTTGCCAAAGAAGGAAATCAGATTCTCTGAGTTCACACAGAATTAAATAAGAAAGGAAGAAGAGGGTTAGAGAACACTAACAGTAAATACCTACCAATATTATAATTAACAACCATCATTAATAATCAAGGGTTTTTAAATGGTGGATGAAAATTTGATGAAGATAAGGACATTTCAGAATCTCAAAGAATGTCCCATAAAATTACTTCTTAGTGACTAAAGGAAAACTAACCATCTCAGCACAGAAAAACCTGGCAGATGCCACTGAAGCACACCAGAATATGCCGCACTAAAACATGCCACTTTGGCATAAGGATTATTTTGAGTTGAAGGCATTTTTTAAAAAAGGAAAAAGAAAAGACAGCCCCTAAAAGGGGCTCTGATCTTCCTTTTTTCTTCCTGAAAATAAGTACATTGTCATATGGAAAATGCGTTCCCTATGCCAGAAGGAAAGTAACGTTCTTATCAACAAATACAGGAAACTGAGAGCATGAAAATTCTGTACAAACGACCCTCATTAAAATAAATTCCATCTTTTCTCAACTTCCCGATAGTTTAGTAACTTTCATAAAATTGGGGGTTTTTTGTATAACCTAGTAGAAAAGCATTTAAGCTTTGCCTCTTCTTTGGGTCTTCAATTCCCGTATCACGTAAAACTCACATTAAATGAATCCGAATGGTTTTCTCCTGTTAATCTGTCTTATTTCAGTTTAATTCTTGGGTTCAGTCAAAAATTCCTAAAAGGTTAGAAGAAAATTTTGCCTTCCCTACATCTAAGTGAAAGGATCAAAGTTAACATGTTCTATACACACACAGGCACACACACACACACACTCACACTCCACCACCACCACCGTATGCCTCCTGATATGAAGTACTCACGTTTGTGATATTCTTGCCCTGTATTGGTAAAGGCCTCTTCTATCAGCCTGGGGCACTTGAGGCAAAGATATCACCCTGGCTTTCGTGTCCCTCACCTAACAGAAATTTCAATCTCATGTATTGAAAAAATGCACACCTGCTGCAACATTGAAGGTGAAGCAGGTAGAGAGGAATTTCAAAGGCTGCTGGCATTCCAAACAGCAGCGTCTGAGAGTACAGACACAAAATAAAACTTAAGACTGTGAAAAGAATATCACAAAAGCAAGGGTTTGAGAACTGACAATTAAGAAAGACAAGAAAACAGCTTCTCCAGTGGACTGACAAAAAAAAGGTTCACCTACTCTTAAATCTTTTATTCTTTTTGCATCAATTATTAATATTTCAGATCTTCTTAGATATATTTTATTTCACTTAGAATCTATGGCAAGTCTTTTAAACATTTGCTTTCTATGTTTCATCTCTGAAGCCTTTTGTCAGATATATTCCAATGTCCCATTTATTCTATCAGATATTTAAGCTGCCAACATTTTTAACTTGCTCATGATTTCTTTATTACTATTCAAATATTAATGTTTCTTCAATTGTAGATCTCAGTGTTAAAGAAATCCCTTCTTACACCAGTACTGATATTGAAGGTCAAAGTTTCTGCATTGTTTGAAGCTCTTTTAACATACTTTACATTGTTCTCCAAGTTTGGATGTCTGGGTTTGAATATGTATAGCAATCTTGCTAATCTGAAGCACAGAACACTTTGACATTGTCCAAAATCCATGGGATATATATTTTAAATAAAAATTAGAGGAAATAACATATTTCAGATACTTCTCAAAAATATGAATAATATAAACCCTTGTACGTTATTTCTACCTTTCGTTTTAGAACAAGAGGCACAATCATATATCCTTTGCAATAGGATCTGTAACTACAAAATAACTTTACAAGGCAAGCATTTCAAACACCAAGCTAAATCCCCAGCTCCTCAAATACTTTTTCTACAGAATCCTTTTATCTTTTTCTTCACAAAGCTTCATGAAGCCTATGTGCTAATTTCACTGATGTTTTCCAACCAGATCTAATCAGACAAGGTAACTCACATAGTGGTCAGGAGATTCCCTCAACTTCTATTCTGGTGAAATTTCTGGCTGTTTTTTAATATGTGTTGTGTACTCTCTCCAAAGTTCTGCTTCCTTGACAGGTTCATTTTTATTCTCTATGGCCAACCTACGGAAGCGAAAAGCCAGAATTACATTTTAGACTTTCCCAGCTGTCAGTTTTGTACTCAAACAAACTCGTCATTGCTGTCCCTCAGAACAAAAGCTGCTTCTCAAGGAGAAAGAACCTCCCTCTTGGAAGATTCTGTATCTTAAAACGTTGTTTTGAAATGTTGATGCACCATATAAGCAAAAAAATTCTCCGGGCAGATTAAATGCATATATAAATTTATAATAGCCCACTGACTCCAGTTGGCAGAGCTGTAGCTTTAGGATAAGTGGCAAAACACTTTCCAAAGAAGTTTGGAGACTCCTTTTTGTCTCTGTGCCAACTCTTCCACAGTGAATCACACACTGACTAAGGCATATGTTTGTTCTCTGGGATTCCGGGGACTGGTCCTCACCCACTCTGTAAGGTGAGAAGATGTCCACCCAAGGGCTAGGTACGTTTGTGACTTGAGCCAGTTTTGTCCTCTGCTCTAATAGCCTTTCTGTGGCGTTTCTACCAACATTAGCAGAATGGATGTCCTGTGGCTTTTAATTCACACTCAGTAGTATCAAAATGAAACATTTTATAATTTTAAAATGTTAATTAGGAAATAATACATACACATTATTTAAAAATAAGAAAGGGATAAATTCCCACTTAATTGGTTGTTTTTAATCTTTTCTAATTATTACTCCAGTCAAGATCCTTTTGCCTCCCTTTTTTATTGATCGATAAATATAGAAAATATCTACTTTTGTTCCCTCCTGTATAAATGAAAAACTAGAATTCTAAAGTTTTTTTCTAACTCTTCTTACTAGCCTCTCTCTTGTCAAGCAAATCCTTGCATTCTATATCTGCAATATTCACTGTGATTATAATTCACTGCTATAAAATATTCCATTATATAAATGTACCACAATGTATGTGTTTATTGTCATGCTTATGAATGATTGTGTTGTTTCCTGTTGGGAACTACAATGAATAAAGTTACTATGGAAACGAAATTTTCTATACATAGTTTTTATTTCCACGATCATTCCATATATATATATATATATATATATGTAAATATATAAAAATATATATAAATATATAAATGCACACATAAATATATATAAATATATATAAATATATAAATATATAAATATATATAAATACATATATAATATATATAAATACATATAAATATATAGAGAAATATATATATAAGCTATTGTACGTTTAGCTTTTTGTTTAGGTATTGCCACTTGTCGAACAAAGTGATTATTGGTTCGTGAAGTATATTTTAAGATATGATTTGATTCATATACTCGCTAATGTTTGATATTGTCAATCTTTATAATTTGCAGTTATTCTGCTTGGGATGACTAAAAATGTTTCATGTAGTTTAAGTTTACATTTAGTTGATGACAAATGATTCTGAAAAAAATTTTCATATGACTACTGACTATTTGTATATCCTATTCAGTTAAATGACTGCTCAAACATTGGCTCATTTGTAAATTATTACTCTTATTAATTCACTAGCATTCTTTATATATCTTGCATATGAGAACATATTCATATACTGAACACACACACCAACCCAAGGAAATATTCCATTACATAAATACAGCATAAAGCATTTGTTCCTTGCTCTGTTTATGGATAATTGTGTAGTTTCCTGTTTGGGGCTATTATCAGTAAAGTTACTAGAGATATTTTCTGCACATATCTTTGGTGCCATAAGCACTCATTTCTGATTGAGGCAAAGCTGAAGTCCAACCTTCACAGTTTCCAATACTGCTGAAGGAATAAGGGATGGTTCAGAATCAAATGAGTTCTGCTTCCATTTATGTACAAACTGGATGACAAAAGTATGTATTCATATCAGTGATAACCTCTTTGGATAGTCTAGTGTGAATCTTTAGTGGTAAAAGTTGCATTTTAAAAATACCTATTTTCTATATTGATTTACTTTTCTCCAAGTTTATATAACATTTTTAAAATTAGAAATTCCAATTAACTATAAATAAGTCACTTTTGTTTGTTTTGTTGTGTTTTGTTTTGTTTAAGAAATTGAGTTGGTTGTTCCTTCTAGGATTGAATAGTTCGGCTCTACTGAGATTACCTCTTATCTTTCAACCAATAGAAGGAAGAAATAGCAAAATGAACACAGGTAAGAAGGCAATACAAGATCTTTGTCATAAATATCACTATTTGCCAGCCAGTAACTTTTTCCTCAGTATCAAGTGGATGTGTAGGTAAGTTTTGTAACTCTTGAATAAAATTAAAACTATAGAGTTTGTAATTTGAAGAAAGGATTTTAGAATTCATATGCAATTAAGTTCTTGTGGTTTGAAAAGGCTGAGTACTTACTGCAAGGTCTAATTCATATTTCAAACAGGTAATTTATTCATCTGGTTGGCTCTGGCTCAAGCAACTAAAAAGTTATCAACCCTTCATACCTGGTGTCCAAGCAAGCAGAATTTTGCAACTCACATCTAAGCTTTAGTAGATTTGCCTTACTGGGAAAAGATAATTATTGATATTTTAACAGAATCGTGTATGTCTTTTTAATTTTTCAGCCTAACCTACTGGAATGTATGTCTCTCAAGACAACATATGAAGTGTCAAAACAAGACCATTTCTCTTGGTGGTATGGGAATTTAACTTGATGAAAATTGTCTCTAAAATTTTGTTGAAATCCTTGCAGATCCAATAGAAATAGATACGACTCTTTTTGTCTGTGACGCCAGGATTCCAGTATGAAACCACTACCATTTGCACTGTACGCTAATGACAAGCTGGATGTTTGCATGAAAGCCAATATGTTCTTACACTGATTCTTGAGACAAGTAATAATCAGTCTGTCATCAGTGTCATGCTGCAATCAGGCTGTGACAAGGTTTGCAAATAACTTGAAAGAAATTGCTCATCCCTGAACATTGCAGATCAAAACCAGACCTGAACAAAAACTAGAAGTCTGCTGAGTGTCAGCTGCACAGTTTTAAGAAACGTGCTGTGCATAGCAGAGGGAACAACCCAGCCCTACTCAGTCCTCCTACTTAAAAAAAATTTTGTTTTTTCAGCACAGTTTTTCTCGGCTACCAATCCTGGGAACTTGCTATTCAAAACAATGATGTCGCCACCGGAAATGCCCAGTCTGATCAGAAATACCACTTGCATTATTTCTGAACATAACTGGAAAAGCAAATAGCATCACCGCCCTTAGTGTAGCTTGTTTTCTCAGGTCACAGGCTGGGCAGGCAGGATTTCCGATGTTTCCGGGCACTCTCAACAGTGGTTACTTTTCTATTCTCTTCTCTTCGATCCTTCTCATTTTACAGGGGTCGTTATTTGTTTATCACTGTTTATTGTTCGGTGGTTGGTAACCTACAGGCTTTCCCAGGCCTAAGACACAAGTTAACAGCTCTGCTCAGATCTTCAAGTGATATTTATATCTCCCATAGATGGACAATTACTTGACACATGGACGGAAGCAATCATGAATTATGCCTAAAACATGTGTACAGATTTGAGATGTGAATTAATTGTCGATTTTATCTCAGCATGGGGAAGAATTTAATTCAGACTTATCTCGATGTTCTTTAGAACCTTGAGACTCCGGTGCCACTGAGGAGGCATAAGACTTTCAAAGTGAAGATGTCAATAAGAGAAAAAAAAGCAAGCATAAGTGAAAAGTCTGCATTCCAAAAAGAGAGGAGATATAAAATACATCTAAGATCTTATTTCTTGTAATTATAGTCATTTGAAACCTTAGGCTATGTAGTCCTGAAAGGAAATATTCAATGAAATGTTCATTTCATAAATATATGCTGAGAACCCAACAGTAGAGAGCTAAGTACATGTAGGAATTAATCTATTTTTCAAGGAGTTTAAGATCCAGTAAGGAAGAAAATATTAATACACATGAACACGGAACAGCAAAGTTTTAAACGGCACAAATTAAGTACTGAAATAAGAGATACCAACCATTCTTGAACTACACTAAAGACTTGTAACAGTCAGAAGTACTATATAACTGTAAATCACATTTGATTGTCTCTCAAATTTTCCAGTTGTTTGTGTTTACCTTTTAGCACTTCACTAAAATCCAAATCCCTTCCCTGTACAGGAAATCCAGACCCCATTCCTGTCGTTTCAGAGATCCTTGAGACATCAGCTATACTTAGATCTCTTGCTATCACTCGCTGTTGACCATCTAGGGTTCAATATTCATTGTCTTTGTCCATTCCATCATTAGTTCTCTTTGCTAAATTTGCTCTGCTCAGTCAACTTTGCTCCAGGTCCTGATCGTATAGCCACACTTTGTCATCTCTAAATAGTTTACACAAGATTTGTATAGGGTTTAACAATTTGAAACAAAATCTTCAGGATTTCATTAAGGAATTACAATGTAGAAAAGAAATTTAAAATTGATTGCAAAGTAGCATGTTTCCTGGGATAGATCATCTATGCCTACTCTTTTTGTACTCTTAAAACTTTTCTGTCTTCCCTGGGAATCCAAGGCCCTTCTCCCCCAGCTATCTAAAGCTCCTCACTCTTTTCTTTGGTTTCTTCAGTGCAGATCCCCAAACCAATAAATACCACAGAACCTCAAAAATATGGCACCGGTTGGAATGTAGCCAGACTTACACAAGGGCTGATCAAAAAATATGGTTCGTTTAAATAAAAGAAATTATTACAGTAAAAGACACATTTCCATTATTCTTCCCCCAAATACTCCCCTTCACTTCAAACACATTCTTGCCACTTTCTGAAGCAGTTCTGAAAGTCCGTTTTTATGAGTGTCTTTCTTTAGTTGTGTTGTCACCACTGCCTCAATATACTGAATCGATGCGTAAGGTTTACTTTTCGTGGCTATTTTGACTTTAAGGAAGAGCTAGAAGTCCTATGGTGTGAATAAGGCAGATGAGGACACACCTTATTCACATAATGTTTTTACGAGCCTGCCTTCCCATTGGATGGCACTTGGCAGCAGCTTTCCCTGTGCTGTTGATCACAACTCATATACAATTGACAGAACCCTTTAAATCCTCTTAAGTAAGGGACTCCCTACAGGAAAGCTCTAAGCCTTATTTTAGTT
This sequence comes from Hystrix cristata, assembly GCA_004026905.1. Lineage (NCBI taxonomy): Eukaryota > Metazoa > Chordata > Mammalia > Rodentia > Hystricidae > Hystrix > Hystrix cristata. The sequence goes on from PVJO010016334.1 coordinate 30,148, forward strand.
TATAATTCTGATGCACTGCTGAGGAAAACAAAGACTTATTTATAGGCTTCTAATACACTAATATGATCAGCATGACTGGATAAACCATTATACAGTTCTTTACACAAGAATCGTTATTCACATAAGTAGAAAAATCTAAACACTGTCAAATTCTGCTTTAAAATTCAGTAATACTTATCCAACTTTTTTACACTAGTCCTCAAATGTATTACAAATCAACCTTACATTTCAACTATTACTAGGTAGTTATAACTGCTGAAATAATTTACACTGAACAGCATATAATTTCTATAGAAAGGTGGTATCTAAAATCATCATCTATTTTATAATTAGAACCTAGTACTAATTAATAGTTAATTTTTAAGTAATTCATATTCCTGAAAATTGTACATTCTCATTAAATGACAAAACTTGATGCAGCAAATTACGTGTCCCATTTAATAAAAAAAGCTTTAAAGTTCCCAATTTGTAGTATGGAGGTCTGTAAATAGACTTTTATTCTTTGCCTACTTCCCAGATTCATTTTCATTTCCCTTCCCATGATACTGAAAATATCAAGCCAACCTGGACTCCTCATTGGAGAACCTTCTTACTTACAGAAAACTAAACTGTGATTATCATTTAGGTATCTTGGAGAACTCATAAAGAAATTGTATTCTAAATGCAAAGTATGAATCACTAAATATTGTGCATCCCAATTCTGGTTCAAATAATGCAGCTATAGAATAATCAGCTGTTTTAGGAAATTCACAAGCAATTGGGCCCAGAATAAAGGAAAGAGTTCTGTGGCAATATACTCGAGAACTTCTGTAGACTCACAGTACTCCTTCAACTCATTTTCTCAACAGATGTTTTACTGAATGCCTGCTAAAGAAGATGACGTGTTGGGAGCGAGGGAGTAAATGATGAACTAGAAAGAAGAGTGTGGACCTTTAAGAAAATCACACAATAGAAGAAAAGAAAAATGATGAGCAAAGACCCAAAAAAGATAAATAAAATAATTATATACCGAATTGAGTGCAAGAAAAACTATAAACAGTTTTATGCTGAAGAAAAAGAAATTCAAATATTCTTAAACATAAGAAAAAATGCCTCAATGTCAAAAATAAGATGGAAAAAAAGAAGCAGCAAGATATATCATGTACAGGTACAAATTCCCTATGATGACTGTTATCATTGTGTATATCTAAAATGTACCACTAAAATAAAATTTTAAAAAAATAGGATGGAAATACCAATTAAAATTATACTGACAACATTTTTATGTATCTTATTAAGAAAAACAGAAAAGATTGGTGACATGAAATAAGGGCAAGAATGAACAAAAATGTATTTTAATTGTAAGTGTAAATTAATTCATTAGGTATAGAAAGCAATCTGGTAATATCTTCAATATAAAAAAACACATCACTTTTGATTCAATTCAGAAATAGGAATATGCCCCAGCAATTTTTTTCTATTTTGTGCAAAATGCTTTTATCTGTGAGGTTGTTCACTGCAATTTTGTTTTCAAAGAAACAAGATTAGAAAAACATCTAAACATCCTTCAGTTAAAAACACAGTTTGATAAGCTATACTACAAATATAACCTAAAATCAAGTGCAGCCATAACAAAGAATGAGAACATAGTCTTTAGTTTTTTTTTTCTTTTGAACATATGTTCTATGTACAAAATAGTGCTGAGTAGGCAAAGATAAACTCTGTACAGCTTGCATACTATGCTAAAAGAAATGTAGATGGACCAAAAATAATCTCTGGTCAAGAACAGAGTTGAGGAGATTATTTTTCAATGCACGTGTTTGCACTGGTTCATTTTAAATTTGAATAGTAATCTAAATAAAAATATTTATCCTTAACATTTTAAAATATATCTTTTGGTAAAGATTAAAATTCTCAAGTTGAATCTATTGTGGGATTGTCTTTACTAGCTCCATAAACTATAGGGTTTGAGAGCAAAGGTCTTGAAAAATTCATTGATTATATCAGATTTAACTAAAAAAATTCATGCAAACCTGTTGAGTTCAAGGTTCTATGATCTTCAGGTATAAAATTAAAGACCTGTATCAAAAGAATGCAATTCAATAGAGGAATCAGACATTTTTCTATAAAAGGCAAATTGTGATAAATATAAATAGGAGAACAAATACTACTAAGTTTTCCTATCTTTCAAAACTCTTCCAGAATTATCATGATATATTGGGTTTAAAAAGTTATTAAAAATGTCTAGCATCTTTTTTGTTAACTCTAGCTTATAGCTTTATTTATATCCCTAATCTATTATGGTTATTTCCTTTTGATATTATTAACATACATGAAATAAAAACTATTAAGAAGTTATGGAGAAGGAATTCTAAAGTAAGCTACATTAAACACCTATTGAATTGTATTTATTGTTAAGATTACAAACAAACTTCCTCCAGACAAACACCTTGTATATCTGTCAGAAATGTCATAGAATCGTCCCTGGAAAACCACGTTAGCAAGTAAATTAACCATTTTAAAAATAATGTTAGTCTCTCCTGTTTATTTTCTATTATCTGCCATTTCATTTCTTACTCATAATGTTATTTCATGGGTTTGAATGCAGTTATGCATGCAAATTACACATTTGTTATTGTTGTTTAAATATGTACAAATTGAGATCGATGGATGATTTTTAATAGCCCAAAAATAAAAGGAAGAAAAACAGACATAACGACTCAAAATAGAATTACAAGTTTAGAAGCATGAACGTCATAAGCAGGATGCAAGAATAATAATGGTGGTCAAATAAGTCATTTGTTTCCTTTTATCTTCAGAATTGGTTCCAAAACTGAGAGTTTAAAGAGAAGGAGTGGGAAATGTGCAGGAATAAGACAAAAGTAATTAATTTACAAACGCATCTTCAGGCAAGGGCCTTAGAAGGAGCTCTTCCAAGGGAAGTTCCTTAATCTCAAGCTTATTTGCTTCAGAGATTTACTCTGGTTCTTCTAGCAAACAATGTCTTTAAATGTCATTTTCTGCTATAGTCTTCATACTTATTTGGGATGAAGGATGTAAATATCAATAAAGTCATAGTAATTAAGTTTCCCTACGCAGATTACACTCCCTATCTCTCTATGCAGATTGCACTCCCATTTCTTAAATTTTCTCCATTTAAGTAAAATTAAAAAACAGATTCGGCAGAGCAGAACAAAAACTTCCACTAAGAGAATATAGAATTATGCAATACAATGTACATACTGTTGTTTTAGCCTAAATGTGGAAATGCAACAAAGATTTTATTCACTCCTCACAAGTGGTTTGCAATAGCAATTCTGACAATTAATTCTCCTACCACTAAGCATTTATTAGTGTGATAACCATGAAGCTCGTTCACTTCGACAGAGCCCCTCTCCATTCAGTCTTGACTTGCAGAGATGTACTGAATTTCCCTTGATAGTAAGAAAAGGGAGAGATTGTTAAGTTTCTCTCTTTCATTACACTACACATGGAAACCAGCTTCGGCTAATTCTGATAGCCCTGTTATCTTACTCTCAAAACAGGGAAAATGAGGGGGAAGAGGGAGGCAGAAGTTGTAAGAAGTATCCCCTGGTTATTGTTGCTAGGGCAACTGCTACTTGGCATCTCCAAATAGTCATAGTCTGTCACACTTGGGGTGTAATTCACAAGCATGTAACACATTTCAGTGGATCTCAAAAAAATAGTGGGGGAAGAAAAGAGGATTTATGTAAATAGACGAGAGAATTTTAAACAGGCACACAAACAAAAATGCATGCCTCATATTTAGAAAGAGGAAATAAGATAGGAATACGAGAAATGCATCTTCCATAGTACTACTGTCACTGCTAAATATTACTATACAAATAAGCCTCTACTCAATCCCAGTAATTGGTACCCATCTCCCTCCTTTTACCAGAGTCCCTTCTTATTGCAAATAATATTCCTCTGTAGTATGGTTTCAGACTAATATTTATGCAAAAATTTGTATGTTATATTTCCTTTCACAATTTTTAGGAGAATAAAAAATATTTTGGTTTATGTCTCGTACTCTGAGTAACTACTTTGAAGATAATGATATGCATGTAATAACTGCGGGTTTTCTCTTATTATTTGGTCACTACATGTTGTTTCATTTTTTTCATAACCTAAAAAATTTAAAAATAAATGAGTATTTTAAAAATACTTCATCATCTACCATGTATAAATTAGAAGTGAGTCTGGTTTTCTTTACATGAGAAGACAAGATGATTATTGTCAAAAAAATCATTAACAAAAGAAGCCATGAGTCCTAAAACACCAATGGCTAAATTATACATTTCACTTTGCTTTGCTTTTCACTTCTTAGAGCAAAGGTGTCAGTTTAATCTTTCTGACCATTGTATGTTTTTCTGAAAATTATAGGAAAATTATTTGATACACTGCAAAAACAGAAAGAGGTATTCCTGCTCAAATTATATAGCAGAAAGGAAACCTTACGAATATTTATCATAAAAAGTCCTTAAAACCTCTACAGTGCCAGCCTCTTGTTAGCATTTGTTCATGTCAGCATCGTAAAAATATGAAGGCATCAAAAATAAATGCACCACAGTTGCAAAATGGACTTAAGAGCAAATGTAATTCTTGAAAATAAATGGAAATAAGGAGAAAGAATTTTAACCAAATTGCACTGAATAAATAAAAAAAAATAAATCATTAAAGAGAATGGAATAAAAATTGGAAAAAACAATTTCTGATAATGGCTTTACCAAAAGCTTTTCTCTCCCTTTATGGAAAATAGTTAAAACCCTCTCATGAAAGCTAAATATACACTTTCATGTAACCAAGATAATGAAACCAGACATCTAGGCAAATAAAAAATTACTTAATTACTAAACTACACATTGCAATTTGGTTCAACCAAGTCAGCCCTGCTTTGGTACTATTTTGCCTATTGTTTTTCCGGAAAATCTATGAACCAAACACTCACCACTTGGAGCTCCAGAGAAGGTACAATCACGTAATAATAGCTATAAAAAATGCTTTGTTTTTACTATATGCCTGTCTCTACCTTATGTACTTCATAAATATTAACTCATTTAATACTCACATTATAAGACACTGAACTAAATTATTCCTATTATGCAGATTAAGAAATTTTAAGGCACCTAGAAGCTCCGTAACAGGCTCAAATTTGCATGACAAAGAAATTGTAGTGACAGAAGAGAACCTCTGGTTTTTGCCTACTGTTGTGTGCAATGAAAAGTTCAGTGGAGCGCCCTCTCCTCATGGGAGCCTGTTGATCTCTTATCTGGAGCACTTTTGTGAGGTCAGGCTCAAGCTTTTGTGTTAAACACTCATCTCTTACATGGAGGATGCTTCTGTTTCTCTTTTTAGATCTTTGGTTCTTGCTCCATAGTCCTTTTAATACTCGCAAGTGCATTAAACTCTAATAGTGTAGTGGAAACAAGTGACAGGTTCACCTCTGAATCCTCAGTCTTAGTCTTTCCTTTGAAATTCTCTTCCAGCACCATCTTGCTGAGGTAAATCTAACCCTTAGTAACACCTTTTACACTTTCGAGCTCATTTATGTTGTTAAATGTCCCTGATTTGGGGAAATTTCAATTTGCATTTGCTACGTTTTGCACTTAAGGAATTGGTTGCTGTCCTGCATGACTGGATGGTTTACTCCTTAATGATTCTTATCCTTTGTTTCTCTTTCATGCAGAATGGAATTACCAAAACAATGTAACATGCATGATGCTAGTAAGGATGTAACTCTTGCCAACATAAATTATGAGCATATTGAGAACAAAGACTGAATCTAGCTAATTTCTATCTGATTCCCAAATTAATACCTAATGACATTCTTCACACAAAAAATATTTCAATAACAAATTATGAATAAAATAGAATCATATGCAAAGAAACCAGCTTTTTATTTACATTCGTGTGTATTCTAGTTAGGATAAGATAAGCTGCACCCACATTAACAAGCCCTCATGATGGCTTTTCCTCAAAAAAACCGTCATGCACTCAGTGTGTCCATACCCTGGAGGTCTGAATGGAGCTTCCGCTCATCACAGTCAGTAATATTCCAGGTCGATGGACTCTCCCGCTGAGCACGTGATCTCATGTGGCTAAGAAGGGACTGTAACAAAACAGAGCTTTTTAAATTTCTTTCCAGAAGTGACACAAAATATTTCATTCACACATAATTGGCTAAAGTAAAACAATAAGGCCACCTCTGGCTTCTCGGAGGGTAGGGCTGTTCCACTGTTTTCTTGACAGAGAAAGAGAGATCTGAAATATCTCCGAACAGCCCTAATGACCATGGCGAGGGGCAAGCCATGTATTCCTTTTCTCCAGCATAAACTCTCACATTAACACCAATGTGGACAGTCTATTAGCTCACCTCCCCCCAATTTTATAGCAAGCAGTGGGAGGAAAAAGAGATGATAATGGAGCGCAGATATCAATCATAATACAAAGTTCAAACAGGGTGGCACGGTCACAGAGGAGGAACAGAAAAAGGGCTGCAAACAGCAGTCACACTCAGCAAGTTTTATCAAGAGAAAGAAAGTGATCTCTGTTGCAAGAATTTTAGATAAACTAGCATATCTGTCATACTTCATCACGTGTGAAATAGAAGGATGCTGTCACGTGTTACTCAGTATGTTCCTGAGTAAACTAAGACTTCTTCCTTGGTACCTGTATCTATGAACTTTACGAAGTCAAGTGGCCTATTTGTGCTTAGCCTAAAATCTCCTGATGGGTTCATGTCCAAAAATGTCTACAGCGCACCTGCGGAAGTAATAACCCCTTGTATAAACCATATATTCTGGATGAAGCCAACCTAAAATCTACTTAGGAAATGTAATAATGAATACAAGCTATAATTATTTAAATAAGAATGTTGTTAAGATACGGTATGCTCAAACTTTCCTATAGGAAAATCACTAACTCTAAGCCCACATTTCTACTTAGTGCTGTGATTCATTCATACCTGGTATAGGAAGTTCCAAGAGGACCCGCTCAAAGATTGAGTATATAAAAGATCATAAAGTTAGGAGACGGCTCCTCCTTTACTAAATCAGTGCTTGCTTTAGAAAGTAAAGGCAAAATACTGCAGATATGCTAGGGGGGAAAAGTAAGATTAATCAATTACTTTTACACTACCAATCAATCTTTGTTACTTAATTTTTTTCCATAAAATGAAATATTTCTTTCCTTTTAGTTTCATATATGCTGTATAGATTATTTTTGAAATGGATTCCCAGAAATTCAAATACTGTAGTAATAATTTGTAAATATCATGACATCTGCCAAAAAGTGGTACTATATCACAGGCCCTGCATCACAGGATATATTTACATTGTAAAATATTCAAATATAATCAGGAATTATTAACAGAACACAGCTGAGAAGTGTATATTAGTCTCGTAAATAAGAATCATCCTTGGAAAAATCTATTATTTGGGTAACATAGATCTTGGAACCTTAAGTTTGACCAAGTTATAAGATCTTCATTATCAGAAGGGAATGGGGATTAATGCGATAGGCGACTTTTGTAAAAACCCAATGCTGGACCAGAGACTTGCACACATAGCTGTGCACTAGGGACAGAGCCACCTTGAAGTACACAATTTTTTAAAAAGTGAACTTTGAGGCTTCTCTGTGGCATCATTTAAAAGCACACGTTTAGGCTTCTCTATATTTTAAAAGTATACTTTTCAAATCTACTCTCCATAGCATACAGGGAGAACTCACTAAATCAGCACTAATGCCTAAGAAACTATCTTGGATCTCACAAAAAAGATCAGACTTTTATGTAGCTTCTTGTGATCTTTACACACTTTGGGGATCTCATGACTCAAGGGGAAACTGAAAGAAAATCTCTGCACAGGAGAGCAAGATGTCACACTCTGTGCAGCGGGACCCGGCCGTGCCTGTCCATGTCACTCCGAGGTGGGAAAGCAGGGGCAGCTCTTCTGCTCAGAGCAGCATTTGGAAACAGGATCTTGGGTGCAAGTAGCATGGAGCACAAAGGTGTCCATCACGCTCAGTGAGCAGTAAATACTCTCCACGGCTGGTGGAATTGAAACAGTTATCAGATAGTAGAGTACTCAGCACAAAATAAAGGCTGGCAGGGATAGAACATTCCAAATCTAAGGACCTCCAAGTTTGGACAGTGTCCATAACCGCAAGGACCAGCTATGCCATGCAGAACAGTTCTGGGCAGTGTTCAGCTATACAATTGCAATTCTTATTTTCTAGTCCAGCCATTTTAAGCTATCGGAAAATTTGTATTACATTCTGCTTTATATATTTGTTAATGACGGGGGGGGCAATTTTTTGCCACTATAATTGTTCACAAAGCTTCCAGAAGGTGTAAACATTTGGAAAGGTTATATTTTGAAAACTGATACCAAAAAAATGTTACTTGTATTCTTCTTGGGTTTAGTCACAATAATTCAAGCTTAGATACTAAAGAGAGGGAAGATTTATGATACATTAAAATATTTTACCTAAGATATTATATTTCTGGTCTTCATTTAACTATCTTTTGTCCTTATGATTTATTTTATAAAATATTAGAATCTACTGAAAACAAAATTCATTAATTTTCTGTAAAGAACACTGTGGAATAATAGTTGTTTCTGAGCTTTCTGTGTTCTTGTTTCTCTTTTCCAAGCATAAATATATGTGCCAAACGCTCAGTAGCAATCTCTTAAAGGAAGTAGCAAATCCAAATTCAGAGGTTGAAAAAGAATGTCTGACGCTCTTCTGAAACAGTGGTTTGAAAATAAGCCCTCCGTACCGTAAAAAAATGATTTCCTAGGGGAATTGCATCTACTAGAAACTCAAAAATGTTTGTCGAGAATCAGATTTATATGAATTTAATTTGGGATTAAATGTAAAGCTCTTCCGGTGTGTTATCCCAGGTGACACATGAATTGCTTCTCTGTTACTCAAGATACCCATTTCCTGGAACCAAGAACATCTGTGAACCCCTCTGCCCCTTGAGGCCTTGGGTTCCAAGGCGCATGCCTGTGAAATAATCCCTACATATATTGAGCTACATTTTTGCCTCTCTGAAACATCAACATTATGCTTAGTGGTTCTCTCTGAAGCATCACAGAGAAAGCCTTCCACTCAATCTCCAACGGTACCTCCAAGTATTCTGAAGGAGTCATTATGTGCCCTCTTAAGGGACTCTCTTCGGCTTACCAACTCCAGTTACTTCAATCACTTGTTCTCCACCTTTAACCATCCAGGCCATTATTTCTATCCTTCTATCGAGTTTGCCATGAACTTCATGAATTGTGATAATTAGAATTGAACATGGTTATGGATAGGCACTAATCAGCTCTTATTGTTCACAATTTTAATAAATATGTAATGAGCACCTGCTACAAACCAGCCATTGTCATAAGCACAAGCGGTTAAACAAGACAGATGTACTTCTTACTTGCCTTAGGAGGCCTGCAGCCAAAGACGGTGTGGGGATTGCAGTGGAGATAACCATATTAATACTAAATTGTGGCTGTGCTAAGTTTATCATAAAAAATACAGATCTAATGTTTATCTCTAGACATCATAGATATATTTTTAAAATTCTAAAATCATCGTGGTTATTTTATTTTATTTCAAGACAAGGTCTAACTTAACAGCTCAGATTGGTCTCAAACTCACAATGATCCTTCCATCTCAGCCTCCTGAGTGCTGGGATTACAGTCATGTGCCACCATGCCTGGCTACCACCTTGGTAATTTTAATATCTACATCTAAAGAGTAATTTAAATAAAGCTAATGGTCAAGTCTGTTTTCACATGATCTGCTAATCAGATCAAACAGAAAATTATACATTCTGAGGCTGAATTTCTCAGAATGAAGAAAAGAAGAAAAACAAGTTAAAGAAGAGCCTAAGGTGGGAGGAGGGTAATATAACAGCTCTGTATCTGATAAAACACAACTTGCAAAAGTAAAGCACATGTTTAAGCAAAAAAACCAAACATCCAGCAAGTATATACATAAAAAAGAATTTTGCTTTTCTTTGAAACATTCTGCAGGAGACGCATTACTAAACAAAAATTAGAAACCTAGATATCAATTCAGACAGTTCAGATCAAACGAGTTACTCTCCTTGCAATTCAATAACTTTACCAGAAATATAAAATTTTAAAATTTCCTTCCTCTTTCTTCTCATCATGAATCCTAAAACATTTGATGGTGTTTTGAAAATATTGTAACATAAAAATGCTTTGAAAAAATAAGCCTGAGTCCAAAGATATATGTTTATTTTTTGCAGAAAAAGGAGAAATATTTTGGCTATAGCCAATGATGGGATAAGAGTGTTGGACTGACTCTAACCATGAGCAGCTATGAGAAGGTGATATCACACACAGAAAGTGCTCAGCCATGATCCTTATATAAGGAAAACAAAGTAAGTTAATTCTACATCTGTCTGTTTCCTTTCTGGGTACACCCTTCAAACTGAGGCATGGAGAAGGGGATATGAGCACAGGCTAGTAGTATTTCTGGGCAGATGGACTGAAATCAAGAAGATTTTGGACTGCTGGTGTGGCTGAAATTTGTAGAATATAGTATTAGGAGAGATGAGTACAGAGAAGGAAGACCAGACACCTGCCTGCATCCCCTCTTTACTCTTTCATGAAAAATTTGCTTGTACCTGCACAGGGGGAGACATCACTGGGTCTGAAAGAGATCTCAGTAGCTGAACTAAGTGAAAATTCTAAAAAGTGTCTTATGATCGAGAGTACTGGAGCTCAAAACTAGTCGAAGTAGATGAACCTCACTAAGAAATGGGGCTTTCACTTCAGACTTCTCAGACACCCAGCGTTAGGAGTACTGTAGCATACCCAAAGTTTGACGGGATTGAGCTGACCTATGTATCAATTAATCACTTACCAGAATAAAAACAGTTTTAAGGAGACTACATTTTGATTCTGGCAATGTAGGATTCACAATGTTCACCAAAGAACAAAGGTACTAGACCTGTAAATACCCAAAGAAAAATACAGAATAAAGCATCGATAGACACAAACACAGAGAATATACATAGGTAATATATATGTTAGAATTGTGAAACCAGGACTTTGATGTAGCTGTGACATACACAGAAGGAATTAAGGGGGAAATGGATATAATAAATAAACAGGAAAATTCAGTAGAAGAATGATAACTATAAGAAAAGATGTTCTAAACCTAAAAATTACAATATCTGAAATTTTGAAAAATCAAGATTGGGCACTGCTGAATAAAAGATGAATGAATTGAAGACAGACCATGAAAATTATTCAAATGGAAGCAAAAACTGGAAAAGAATGGAAGCAAAAATTGGAAAAGAATGAAAGCAAAAATAGCCTCATTACCCTAGAGTACAATATGAAGCAGAGGCATATATGTATAAAAACACACATAAAAATATCATTCCACAGATCTAACAATCTTAAAAAAGTACAATAAAGATAAACAGAAAGAAAAGCATACCTGTTAAGCTGTTAAGCCCAAAAATAATAAGAAAAATCTTAAAAGTGCCCAAATAAAAAACACACTGTATATAAGAAAAATATAATAGTGATATTCTTGACTTTTTAAATTAGCAATTTTAAAATAAACATTCTGGAAGACGATGAAGCACTATTTTAAAATGCTGAAATAATAAGTCAATCTAGAAATCAATACATTGCAAAGAAAAGTCAAACATAAAGATAAAACATATTTTTGTTAAACAAATCCTGAGAGAATTTGTCTACAATAAACTTAAAATTGAGTAAACAATAAAAAAAATTATTCTGTAGAGATAGTTACCACATAGAAAATCAAACTTATTTGAAGAAATTAAAAGTAGGGATGACTGATAGGTGATTGAATACAAAATATGCTTCTAATCTTTCTTAATTAAAATTGATTCAGCCAAATTCTAATAACAATGGATTTTGAAGTTTACAACATATTTAGAACTGAATAATAGCACAACATTGGAAGAACGATGTGAGAAGTATATTGCCATTACATTCTTACAGTATAAAAGAAGTTACTTTGAGATTAATAATAATAAATACATATGAATATTATAAACCTAGAACTAATAAAATACAAATAAACACAGGAGGTATATTTAAATAATATAAGAGCTAGGATAGATTTGTAATGATACATGCATAAGCTCATAGAAAATAATTTATAT